>JAOWBR010175947.1:0-11045 GCA_028571145.1 Dionaea muscipula
TATTCTTAGTGTTGTTTTTGTTATTGTTAGTGTTGCTTATTTTGTTTTTCTTAGTAGTATCATTATAGGTAATTTTGACGGCGACACATCACAATATGGTGGGGTCCCACGAGTATCACTGAGTAGGGTTGGTAGGAAGGAGGGAAATGGTTGTCGGGTTAGGCTCGCATCTTGAAATGTAGGTTTTTTGACCGGAAAGAGTTTCAAGATAATGGATGTTATGGTAAGGAAGAGTATAAACATTATGTGTCTACAGGAAATAAAGTGGGTGGGCAATAAGACTAGGGTGGTTGGCGATGCAGGGTTTAAACTTTGGTATACGGGGAAAGAGAGAAAAAGAAATGGAGTTAGTATTATGATAGATCCCACGTTTAGAGACTCAGTGGTGGATGTGATGCGGAAAGGCGATAGAATTTTGAAGCCTAAGTTGGTTTTGGGAAGAGATACTGTGAATATGTTAAGTATGTGCGCGCCACAAGTCTGTCTCCCCGAGGTTGTGAAGACTCAGTTCTGGGAGGATGTAGAAGAGGTGGTCCGGGAGATTGGGTTATAGGAGAAAATTTATATTGGCGGTGACCTGAATGGATATGTAGGACAGGATTGTGGGGTTTTCGTTAGGACTCATCGGGGCTGGGTTCGGGAGTAGAAATGATGCAGGTAAGACGATCTTAGAGTTTGCATTATCCTTTGATTTAGTATTGCTTAATACATGTTTTAGGAAGAGGGAGGAGCATTTAATCATATATAGGTATGATATATATAGGTATTCAATCTATATAGGTATAAGAAAGGGTGTGTCGGAGCCATCCTCCTATATAGGTATTCAATCTCTCCAGCAGCGGCATGAAGTGCATTGAGGTGAGCCGAGAAACAGAAACAGGAACCCCCAGGTATGTAAATGGGAAATGAAGAAGCAACTTGGCAGTGAAAACTATGGTGTACTTGGCGGCTGGTTTGGTCCCAGCGGCTGCAAATAGTTGCCTCTAAGTCATGAATGATAATGAAAGATCGCTTAGGTTGTTGAAGTTGGAACAGTGAACAGGCTACGCTTTATAGGAAGAGAAGTTGGGTAGCATTGATGTTTGATCACGTGCTATTAGGTTTCTGATTTCTATCAAACGATTGGCTCGATCCTACTCACAGTATTATGATCTCTTTTGCATTGGCTTTGGCGATTTACGGTGCTTTTATTCCTTTTTTCTTTTTCTTTTTTTTCTCTTTCTTTTCTCTGACAGCCGATCTTTTGCTTTGATAATTGTTGAATTAGAAAGTACAGAAGGTGTTGCTAGGTGTCAATATGATCTGGTTTTTTAGTGGATGTATATTCTACGAACTTACCATATCTATGGATTTTAAACACACAGCTTCACTTTGATGCTAAATGAAATGATCAATAAGTTCTGTACTTGAGTGGGATGCAGTTAGTTTCCTAGAAAATGGGGTAGATTTATATGAAATATATGTCCGAGGCTGAGCAGGTCTTGAATGATTTGATATAGGAAGTGAAGAACCTCGTGATGAAAGGAGCTACTTGTTTCAAGAAATCCTAAGGGATGAGGCCGTGTCAAGGTTAAATGATCTAGGCAAGGTACTGCAGTTACATTTACCAATTTTACTTTTTGACATTGTGGCTTTGTCATTTCATCAACATCTTAGATTTCTCATTTGGAGATCAAAATTCTGTTTGAATGAACCATAGGCTTCTTCAAGAAACTGTAAGGTCATCATGAAACACAAGAACCAAGACTATGTACTCCAGATTCTGTTCTATGAATAGTCTACTTCCTTGTGAAAGAGAGAATAATCGAGTAGTTCCCTTGAATCATCTATTTTTCTTGACAACCTATCATGTCCTTCCAACCAAAGTAACATTTTAATTTTTTGGGGATGGCTGATTATATACACGGTGTAATAGGATTGGATTTCTTCAATAGGGTGGATTATTAGACCATGTTTAGTAGGTGTTTTGCAATTTTGTTCTCCTTAATGGCGATTCAAATTTCATTACCTGTGCCAAAAAAAGGAACATTCTTGAGACTGGTTATGTAACTGTATAATGAATCCATAGATCAATGCTCACATCTGATTGAGGTTTTCATGTTTTTGTGGTTAACTTAAGGTTACATGTTTGCTATTTTTTACCTTTCAGTGCATTGGTTTTTGATTGCTTTAATTTACATGTGGTAAGTTTCTCATGCAATCTTTTAGCAGATTCATAATGGAATATTTGCCATTCTTCTTTTGTTTATATGCGTTACCTGAATCATCACAATAAACTGCTTTACTAATTTTAAGATGGATTATCGTAGCTATTTTGTCTCAGTTCCGTATTTTTATTTTACTGTTATGATTCAAAGGTGGTGCAAGTTGAATTAAAAGAGAAGGAAAACTGTTGCTGGTTGAACATATGCTTTGTTGTGTATACTGTGTGGATAAGGCTGTTATTATTCTATGAATTTGTCATTTAATTGTTATAGTGACAACAACAATGGTTGAGAACAACGATCTTCTCCTTTATAGCTTCACGTGCTGCATTACACACGCAATGTATTTCAGTATGACATTTGGTGTTAGTTTGTCTGAAACCAGAAAAAAATGTATGGTGACCTTATCTACAATTAGGTCTTTCACAGTACCTATGCTATGGATGCTCTCCTGCTATGCTGGGAAACATTAATGGGTAATTTGGTGCTTTTAAGATACTTAATTATTCGTGGAGAACCCTTTCTGTAGCCTGATCTTATTTCACATATGATGTATGCGATGATTATTAGCTGAAATCCTTGAAGTCTGCTGCATAGTTTAATTGTACGTTGTGGTCCTGTGGATTTCATATGTTATGGATAGTATTGGCAAAGTGAATGAAGAATGAGAAGGCATAACCCCAAAGCGAGGTTAGGCATTGTTTATATATATATGGGTTATATTGGACTATACATAAAGTATCATAATCAAACCTAGACCAATGCTAAGATTAATTCAAGTGCAATACTAAACCTAACTCAATGCTCTCAAAACTCTCTCTCAAGTTGGAACATAAATATTACTCATGCTAGCTTGTTACAAATATACTCAACGCGATTCCTAAAAAGAGACTTAGTCGGCAAGTTGTTCGCCTGTTTTCATATGATTCAATAAAATATCACCACTCTGGAATTTCTCTTTCACAAAGTGACAATCAACCTCGATATGCTTTGTTCGCTCACGGAATAGAAGTGATGTGAATAGTGGACTCATTATCACACCATAGTTGAGCAGACCTCTCGGGGCAGGATACTCCAACTCATCATGCAACTGAAGTAGGTAGGTGATCTCACTAGTCAAATGGGCTAAAGCACGATTCTTAAATTCAGCACTGGATCTAGCAACAACATACTGCTTCTTGGTCTTCCGCGAAACCAAATTGCCACCAACAAAAACACAGTAGCCACTGGTGGACTTCTGATCCTACGGTGAGCCTGCCCAATCTATATTAGACAAACCCTCAATGCACCTATGACCATGATCACTATAGAGTAACCATCAACTCAGATGTATCCCTTGATATATTGGAAAATATGCACAACTGCTTTCCAGTGGAACTCGAGGATCTGATATAAACTGGCTAACTACACTAACTAAAGAAGTAATATCAAAATGCTTGATAATTCAGCTTATCCACCAAGTGCCTGTACTTATCTGGTCATCCAACACGACACCCTTCGCGAGCAAAAGTCTCAACCTAGAAAGCATTGAGGTGTCACTTGGCTTACAACCAAGTATGTCGATATCTTGCAATCAGTCCAAAATATACTTACGTTGGGACAAGAAAATCTCACGCTTACAGCGATATATCTCAATCCCCAAAAAATATCTCAAAAGACCCAAGGTCTTTGGTTTGGAAATGGCTATGAAGGAACGTTTTCAACAAAGCGATCCTGTGCTGTCACTGCCCTGTGATGACAATATTATCAACATAGACCACAAGAAAGATGCACCCATCACTAGAAAATCGATAAAAGACTGAGTGATTTTTTGCTGATCGCTATAGGCTAAACTCCAGAACCACAGAGTTGAACCGTCCAAATCATGCTCATGGAGACCACCGAAGCCCATATAAGGACTTCTTCAGACAACAAACATGACCACACTCCCCTTGAGCAACATACCTAGACGATTGCTCCATATAGACCTCCTCAGTCAGGTCCCTATAAAAAACATTCTTCACATCTAGCTGATGTAAATGTCAATGATAACAGGCAGTCAAAGAAATTAGAAGACGAACAGAGACTATCTTGGCTACAGGAAAGAAGGTGTCAGCGTCAGTGTAATTAGCAGCATACACCCAAGTATACCCTTTGGCCATTAGACGAGTCTTGAGACGAGAAACAAAGCCATCAGATTCACCTTCACTGCAAATACCCACTTGCATCCAAAGCCTTCTTCCGAGGAGGTAAAGGAATAAGATCCCAAGTCCCATTGGCCGCAAGGACCTCCATTTCCTCAACCATCGCCTGTGTCCACCCCGGAGAAGACAGAGTCTCAAACACTGATTTCGGAACAGTAACAGAATCCATAACAGAGATCAACGCCTACAGGGAAGAAGAAACCCCATCATATGATATATGAGCAGACAAAGGATATGTAGCACAACTCTGCTGACCTTTTCACAGGGAAATAGGAACATTCAGATCTGAGGAAGGAGCAGATGATAAGAAATCCACGAACGAGGGCGGAGGATTGGCAGGGGTCGGCTTAGGAGCAGCTTCGGGAGGAGAATCCAACCAGACCAAAGGTAAGTCAGAACCAAAGGAGATGACTTGATGAGTGCCACGAGTGTACACATGGCAGATAGGAGGTGGAGGAGATGAGGGTGGGCAAGGAGACTGAGGTGGAGGAGACTAAGATATAGAAATCTCAAACGGAGTTGACAGGACTCATAGAGCAAAATATCATCATCCCTATTGTCAGACACAAGCTGAGATGGACGAGAAAGACAAGACGAAGACTCAGACAAGTGGGAGAATAATTGGGTAGACACATCAAAGGCAACATCAGTAGACACAAAAACGTCGTAGATAGAGAATAACATCTATAATCCTGAGCACGAGAGTAGTCGAGGAAAATATAGCTTAAAGATTTACGATCAAGTTTGGTGAGGGTGAGGCGGATATCCCACACATAATATGTACATCCAAAGATACGTAGGGGAATAGGATGAAGGGGATGTAAGGAGTTGTCTGGGAAAATAACACGAAGAGGAATCTCCCTGTGCAGAGTAGAGGATGGCATACGGTTTATCAGGTAGGCGACTATCAAGATAGCCTCACTCCAAAACATCTTGGCTACACTTATACGAAACATCAATATGATTTTTATGTTTAGCAACATCATTCTGTGGTGGTCTATCAGGACAGGACTCATGTAGAATCCCATGAGTGGTCATGAATGTGGTAAAGGAAGTGGAGAAGTACTTCAGGACATTATCACTCCTAAAGGTGCGTATAGGTAATGAAAACTGTGTCTATATTTCAGCATTAAAGGTAGTAAAAATAGAGAACAATTCTGAACGATTCTTCATTAAAAACAACCATGTCATTCTTGAATAATCATCTACAAACGACATAAAGTAGCGAAAACCGGTCTTAGACTTGACCGGATGAGGACCTCAAACGTCAGAATGAACTAACTCAAAAGGAGCACACATTCATCTAGACGGCGCGTGCGGCTGCAGGGAGAACGACCAGATCTCCGACGAGTGACTCGGTATCCTCTACCTCCCTAGGTGGTTAGCCGTTGAAGAAAATGAAAAACACAAACATGAGGCGACAGGCGGAGCATGAGCTGCTGGTGGCCGCCGGAGTGTCTTCGGCTGGTGGGTCCACCCCCAAGGTGGTCATCGACCTTTGGGCTTCCTTGGGTAGTTGTCGGTTGGTGGAAAGGTGTGGTGGTTTGGTGGTGGTGAGCTGGTCAAGGCTGGTAGCTAGGGTTTTGATTGGTGGTGGTGGTGTGGCTTAGATGGGCCATAGCTAGGGTTTTGAAGGGTGAATTAAAAGTGACTTTGATACCATGTTGACAAAGTGAATGAAGAATAAGAAGGCAAAACCCAAAAGTGAGGCTAGGCATTGTTTATATATATGGGTTATATTGGGCTATACATAAAGTATCATAATGAAACTTAGCCCAATACTAAGACTAACTCAAGCCCGATACGAAACCTAAGTCAATGCTCTCAACAAATAGTAAATATTGTTTATGTTGAAAAGGATTCTTAATGAAACCTAAGAACATGACTCAAGTCATATATATATCTATATGTTCTTGATTATTAGTAGAGTGATTCTTATGTGTTTCTGATTCTCAAAATGAAGAAAAAGAATAATTGACTATCATTTTGGTATGGCACTAGATTGACTATCATTTCGACATGTCACTTGTGAAGGAGTTCATCCATTGAGTGATATATTATGGAATTCATTATCTGATTAGGGTTCATATTACTCACTCTGTTGTATCAATATGTTAATTTAATCACTTATATGTCTCAGATTAGCGATGCTGATGAGTACCTTGAAAGGACATTTTTAAGCTCAGCTTCTGTTACCGCTGGAAATACTATCCGCAGATGGATGGAGGATGCCGGTTTAACAACGTAAGTAGTCTTACGCTGTCCATATGACTGGAAGCTTTTTTCTCTGAAAGTTACATTTGACTTGCATCTGGATGTAGGTGGGTTGACCATATGGGTAATATACACGGTCGAGTTAATGGGCTAGATCCAAGTACTCCTGCCCTTCTAATCGGTTCTCATATAGTAATCTCCATCCTCCTTTTTCGACATACCACCAATTTTCCCTCTACTTCTGAGTTAAGACTCATCTATTTGTTGTTTCACTAAGGACACTGTGGTTGATGCTGGAAAGTTTGACGGAACACTGGGGGTTATATCAGCAATATCTGCATTGAAAGTGTTGAAAATCAGCAAGAAGTTGGGAAGATTGAGGCGCCCTGTTGAGGTTAGTGAAATTCCAACTTCTCAATTAAGTCCTGAAAATTTTTGTTCATATGTGCGTGTTGTTGGCCATTGTGGATGATTGTATTGTTTCTCTTCGTAAAGCGGGGGGCATTCCATTTTTTTATAAGGTCTCATTTGTTGAAAATAATAATTAAACTTAACTTATGAATGTATGGATATGTATGATCAAAGAGATACAACTCTTTGAAAGGTCATGACTAGAAGAAGTTAGGAAGTTGGGTAGTTAGGAAGTTGGGAAATTATTTTAACCACCATCCTAGAAGACACATCCATTCAATAAAAAGGTGTCTTAGGCTATATGTATTTAGCATATAGGATCATTTGTAAAGATGAGTGTTATGTATATGCAAGTAATGCAATGATATACAATGTATTCTGTTCTTCTTAAACAAAAGAATCAGTTCTTCCGTTCACTCACAACAACAATTAATCCCATCATCACTTGGTGCATCTTTTTTTACTCCAGGGTTTCTATCTTTTTTTCTCTGGCGTGTTAGATAACCGGTAGCTATCGCACTATAATTGTCAGATCTTATGTGTATGTATCCTTACAGATACGTGTGGCCGATCCCACCTAGTAGGAAATGACCATATTGTTGTTGTTGTTGTTGTAGGTTTCTATCTTGATTGTGTATGGAGTATTTATTCTTGTAAAGAATCCCATATGGCCCCTCGTACACTGATGGTTGTAAATCAGGATTTTGTCTTTGACTGAAGTCCCCTTTCCTTGCCCCTTTTGCACGGGATTTTGTTTGTTTGAAACTGGGTGTCTGATAGTTTTGGCTAGTTCGAGAAAGACAAAGCTGAAAAAGGTCATAAATTGAGTAAAGGAACTGGACAACTCCTTCAAGAGCAGCAACAAATTCTTCTGTGTTTGCACCAAAGGTTATCTTTTAAATCTAGATGGACCTGCTATTTTGCTCTTATATCCATATAAAAATGTTCAAAACTAGTGATTGGATGAAGTGGATTACTACCAAAATGATGACACAAAGGGCTTTCTACAGAAACATAGACATAGGATTCGAAGGCTGATAATCGACATTAACATACTAAATATCGTCTTACTAGGGCTTGCAATTACTGTCCAAGTGAGGTTTGAATACTTAAGATTCTGCTTCAGGTTCTCCACTATTCAGTTGTGGTCTGACATGCCATTGTTAATCAATAAACCTGTGGATGTATAACTTTCTAGGTTTTTTTTTTCCCAACCTGAGGCCAATAACAAACTTTTGGCGTTCATGAAGGTTCTTTGAAAAACTTATGCTCGGTGGTCTGACCTGCTACGTATGACATGATTAATTCCCGATATACATCGAGAAACACCTTTCCTTGCTGTTACATAAAGCTGAAACTAGCTTGCATGGGTAAAAACTTTCTATAGATGTCTAAACAATGTTTTGATGCTAGTATTAAAACATGTCTTTGGTTGCACAAATTTGTGCTTGTACTATGCTGACTCTTGCTGAATGTTTGTTGTAGATTGTAGTTTCAGGAGTATGTATACCAAACATTTTCGTTTATGGTGCTAGACTTGTTTTGAAACCCCATCCATGCCTTGGTCCCAACTCTAGGTCACTTGGATGATGACCCTAACTTTTAGGCCTCGATTGGATGGAGCTAAAAATTGAGGTGTATTAGTTATGAAAGAAAGATAAGATAAGAAGGGGGGTATTATGTTTAAAGGGTGGACCCATATTGATGTGATATTTTTAAAGGGGGATTAAAATGTAAAAAAATTAGTTTGGTAATATAGAAGGAAGATAAGGTGGAGTCCACTGTAAAAGTAGAGAGGAACAATTGATATGAAGGACGTATTAGCTTTCGTAGGCCTCAGGCCTAGCGAAAGCTAATACACCTCAAACAGTGAAATAATACGCCTTCCCCTTCATATCAACTGCCCGTATTAGCTAAAACGGCTGCAAATTTTTTTTTGCCAAACCTTGCGTTAACCTTATCCCCCCTTCTTATTTTTTTTAGCTCCATCCAAACAAGGGCTTAATGTCATGTCATGCTCACTCTTGAAGCTTGCAGGTGATTGCCTTCAGTGACGAGGAAGGTGTTAGGTTTCATTCAACTTTTCTTGGAAGTGCTGCCCTTGCTGGCACCTTACCGCTTTCAGCTTTGAACATATCCGATAAGAGGTTTCCTCTCATTATTTGTGTTAACAGTAGTTTCGTGAAGTTATTAGTAAAAGGTGGCATATTTCATATCCAGTGGCAGAACAATACGGGATATACTGAAGCAAAGCTCCATTGAAACGACTGAAGAAAGCTTGATACAACTGAAGTATGAACCAAAGTCTGTTTGGGGTTATGTGGAGGTACAAGAATCCAAATGGCTTGCGAAAATTGTTGATCATAATTAGCAGCTTTTTTGAGTGTTGAATTTCACTTGCTAGTGGTCTTTGTGCAGCTTCACATTGAACAAGGGCCCGTGCTAGAATCGCTTGGTGTTCCTCTTGGTGTAGTAAAAGGCATAGCTGGACAGACAAGGCTAAAGGTATATGTTTATGTTGTTTCCATAAATTTATAATTCCTGCAGTCAAATACTCAATCAGGTTCGTTCTTTTGCATTACAACTAAGAAGTTCTACAATTTTTTTCCAAGTTTGATCTTTAGAGATATGAAGTAGATGGGTCCCAAAACTCATGTCCGGATTTCCATTTTCTTTTAGTTGAACCTTATTACATGTGTTGTCCGAATTAGACTGAAAGGGGAGGGGTGAATCGGTGTAATCATGTTCTTAATTTTTTTTTGTCTTTAGAATTTTGCTTGAAACAAGTTGACCGATATGTTCAAATGCTTTTCCCTTTAGAACAATAAGCACAATGAAATAATATGTTCAGACATAAATGATATAAAGTCGTCATCATCATCATCATTTTCACGACAACTTCTCTCACTAGGTGGAGTCAGTCACACGTATTCGCATGACATATGCACACAAGATCTGACAAATATAGTGTGTTGGTTGTCAGCTATCTAATACGCATTGCCCTAACCCATTCAGAAGATTCGATTTGAGCAAAATATAACAACAATTTCTTGACCTGATTTGAATTAATTCAAATGTTTAAATTCATTTGAATTCTACAACAACTGCTGGTATTAACACTCCCCCTCAAATTGATGCCGAGGAATCAAAGGGCATCAATTTGCTAATAAAGGACTGATGCCACGCATGAGTGAGTGGCTTGGTAAGATTGTCAGCGATTTGAAGATCCTTGGAGATGTAAGGAAGAGTGATGAGTCGACGATCATAAACCTCCCGAATATAATGATAGTCCACATCAATGTGTTCCGTATGCTCATGATTAACGGGATGAGCAACAACTCGAATTGCACTTGTGTTATCAGTATATAACGGTGTGGGAGTAGTTTGCATGTATCCCAGCTCACTGAGCAGTTCACGAAGCCATGCAATTTCGGAACAAGTGGATGACATAGCGCGATACTCAGCTTTAGTCGTGGGCTTTGAAACCCTATCTTGTTTTTTACATTTCTAGGAAATCAATGCATCCCCTAAATATACACACCACCTTGTGCTTGACCGTTGTGTGTTTGGACAACTTGTCCAATCAGAGTCGCTATAAGCCTCGAGATCAGTAGAAGTAGACGGAAAGAGAAGACCATGGGTGGCTATCCCAGCGAGATAGCGTAGTATTCACTGGACAGCGGCCATATGTAAATGCTTCGGGGAGGACATGAATTGACTGACAAGGTGCACAACATATGAGATGTCGAGTCGAGTAATCATCAAGTAAACAAGACTAGAGGTGACAATCGGGTCGGTCGGGTGGTTTCGGATCAACCCATTTCGGGTTCGGATCACTTCGGTTTCTGGTCACTTCGGTTTGGGTTGTCATCGGATTGGGTTTTCGGTTTTCGGATTATGAACGGATTGCAATTATCGGGTTATTTTCGGTTCAGTTTAGCTACGGATCGGGTTCAGATCATTTCGGTTTCGGGTTAGTTTCGGTTCGGTTTTTTGGGTTGCGGTTATTTAGATTTTCGGATTATTCGGGTGC
>JAOWBR010175958.1:0-11043 GCA_028571145.1 Dionaea muscipula
GCTAAAGTGTGTAAAGTGTGTTCTAGATTAGTTTGATAAATTGATTTGTAAAGTGTGCTTTAGAGCATTTCCAACAATACTCTCTATTTTTTCCTTAAAATTTGGCTAAAACATGCCTTTTAGGGAATCTCTATTTCAATAATTTATTCCAACAATACTCTCTATTCTTTCTTTATTCCATTTAAATATTATTTTATCATAAATATTATTTTATCATAAATATTTATTTGAATAGCCATTTATTAGAATTAAAAAAAACACAAAAATTAAATAAAATAATAATATAAAACTTTTGAGGAGTGAATAGTGACTTCCTAAAAATAAGGAGACACTTTAATCATTTCTTATAATAGGAAGTCATATAAAGAAGTTGTTGGAGATATTTTTTTGACTAATACTCTCTATTTTTTATCTAAAAAATAATGATAGGAAATTTGTTGGATATGCTTTTAGATTGAATAGATAAATTTAATTGTAAAAAAAAATTACATAGCTTCACAGCAATGCAGATTTAAACTTTTTTTTGAAAAAATACTTTTTAACAAAAAAACACTCAAATCGGATTAGACAAACAAAAAATGTGCAATTAATGATCGATCCTACTGGATGGAGGCTTTAGCACACGCAATTTCCCCTTTTCACCACCTTCTTTCCTCGTTCACTCTCAACAATACATTCCTTTGCCTGGTTCCTGCATCGACGAAGAAAGAGCCCCACTTGAAAAGCTCGTCACATCACAAGCAAGCAAAAGCATATAGAGGAAAAAGCGAAGAGGGAAGAGGGGAGAGGGACTGCCGAGGGAGGGAGGGAGGAAGGGAGAGCTCGATTGATTATAGAGGAGAAAACGGCCACTTCAATCTCACACAAATTGCCCACCAATCCATCAATGCCAACTATCCAATAAAAAATCCCACTCAAAAATTCTCCCTGCTTTCTTCAAATCCCTTATTCGGGTCCTTTAGGGTTTCGATTTTTTGGCCCCCTTTTTGGTACCGACTGATACCCTTCAAAAGGAGAGGCGAATAGGTGCCTAAAGGTGCTTGCAATCCACCTTTATTCCCAAAATCCCACTGTTGGGGGGTTTTTCTGTTTCTTTTGAATTCGGAGCTAGAGCTAGGGTTTCCGTTTTCTGTTGCTTTGGAGTGTTCTTTTCTTGGATCTACTAGGGTTTGAGTTGGATCATCGCAGGAAGCTATTGGGTATTTCCAGAGTACTTGGACTAGATTAGGGTTTCTATTGGACACATATTGGGAGAGTTGAAACGATCGTCTTTTATGGGCCTTCTGAGCTTCCATTTGAATTTTGTGGTGATACTGCCGATATTTGCCCAGACATTGGGGATGTGAAGTTCAGTGAGTCTAATATTACTTCTGGGTCGTGCTTGTTTGGTTTCTTCATTGATGGTGAACGTCGTGGACTTGGATTATATTCTCAGTTCGATGGCAGCGAATTGCACTTATTTACAGAACTAGAATTGGCTAAATTGGTGGGAGTTTGAGATCAGATTGCTTCTTTCTGGACAGAGTTTGGGTTTGATGTGCACTTCATCCCAATAGGGGATGCTTTTGGCATTAGGCATTGGATATCAGGTGGTGGTGATGGTTCTTTGTTGGCCTAGCAAGCAAGACAGAGGATCGGCTTGTTGTAAAACCTGTTCCCTTGTCAATAAACCATTTGGCTTGACATAGTTTGATCACAACGATTGTAAGAGAGACAGTTCTTTGTCCTCATATTTCCACATTCTGGGGGGTTGGTTTAAGCTTCCCCTGTTAAGCATAGCATCCAACAATTTAGCTCTGAGGTACTGGCAGTGGAACTTCTGGCAGTTGTATTGGCTGTAGAACTTCATCTGGTGTTGTATTTTTGGACCAATAGGGTACTAGTGCAGGTGTTTGTATACTTACATCTACGTGTTGGCAGAATTCAGTTCTAGGTATTGGGTTTCAAGGCATAGTTCACGGAGGAATATCAAAGCTCAAAATCAATGCGGGGACATGGTGCATGGGCAAGAGCTTAATTGCGGATTCGTTCCCTTCTCGGAACACGGATACTGGACACTGATTGCAGCTTCTGTGTTTTTGCAAGGTGACAACTTCGCAAATTCCTCGGCCCGCAATGTCTCGCTGCTTTCCGTTTCCTCCCCAAGGATATGAAAAGAAGGCTAGATTGGATGATCCTGACCTATTAAACAAGGTTAAGAATAAATACTTCTATATCTGGTGATAACATGCATTCATATTACCATGCAATATGATGTCACAGGAGTTATCCTTCTCTTGTACTGATTGAATAATGTCCATGCATCATATATGATGTCAGGTAGGTTTCCAGATTTTGTCCTGTGGATAATGTAGGGGTTTGAGACAAGATGTGATCAAAGGGCACCTATTTTCTTACCGAAAAAGGGCACATATTTTCCTCTTTCTAGGAAGAAGGCTGATAGATTTTCTTTTCCTGCCCCTCTCTCACTCACATTAGAATTTTACCTCCTGGTTCTACAATCGACTCAACGCAGCTCATTATCTTTCTTCATATTCAGCATAGTTGCGTGTTCCTCGATGCCAATTTCCGTTGAGTTCTTATTTAGGATTTGCTTTTTGTCTACTCTTTTCACAGGGAAATGTCCTCTAACTTTCATGGGAATATGCAGGGATTGTGAAGTAGTATACTTTCTCCTGCCTTCTTTCTTTAGCTGTTTGCACAAGGGCAGTAGCTTTGTAGTTTAATTGATTTGATTACACTAAAATGGCTAGCCGCTAGATAGTTGAGGTTCAAGTTGTTTGCGGGTTTTACTTGTGTTGGTAATCATGTTCGGTGAGAGGAGAAGAGGGGCGGCCAAAGGATGGGCTATTATCAATGTTCTTGTATTGGACTTTTGGCCTTTATTTCTAGGTTATTCCTTTTGCTGACCAAAAAAAGAGATCATGTTCGAATGTTTACTGTCTTCTAGTTTCAAAAAATAATCCCACAAGCTAACCAATTGACAGAAGATGTTGGCTCTAAATCTATAAGCATAAAGCTGGCTACTGTTCAATGGTACTCTACAATTTGTCAGTGTCTAATGAAGTATCCTCTAGTTCATTCATAGTTTTGTTACCCTTGCAATCTTTGTTAGCAATTTGGTTTGCTAGACATTTTAGGAAGACTAGCAGACAAACAAATCCCTAAGATCTTGGTCTCAAGGGTCCTGTTGGGATAAGATCCTAATCTAGGAAGTCATGTGGGGGTCAGTATCAGCTAATTAAAAGAAAAAGGAAAATGCCTGCATACTATTAAGGGTGCGTTTGGTTTACTCCATTTTCTGTTTTCTGTGTTTTCTGTTTTCCCGAAAACAGAAAACGCGTTTGGTTTGAATATTCTGTTTTTTGTTTTCTAAAAACAGAAAACAGTTTTTAGTTCAAAATCTTCAAAATGCAGAAAACGACAAAAAGCTGTTTTCTGTGTTTTCGGCAGAAATTCTTAAACATCAAAAACATAAAAAACGATCAAGGTTTGACAAATTATAAATTATAAATTACAAATTATAAATTATAAACCAAACGCGTTTTCTGTTTTCTGTTTTTACTGAAAACTGAAAACAAAAAACAGAAAACTCAAAACAGAAAACTCAAAATAGAAAACAGACAAACCAAACAGTCCCTTAGCTTTTGAGTACTGGAGTTTGATTAGAAAGCTGACGGATATTAGGGCAATGTTGTGCCTCATGATTTCCTACCAAAATTTGTCAATACTTCCCGTGGTCATGGAAGAAGCTTGAGTGAAATAATACTCCATTGGAGATATCTCTCCCCATAAAGAAGCCACCTATCTTTATAGGGTTATAGGATATTTTGCATATGTCCTTTTAAGACTCTTTGAGGTTGGACATGTCATTACAGTGGATACGCTCAACATCCATGAAATCTCTTGATTTCTAAGTTGTACCTTTGTGTACTTATCCTTAGTAACCACTATTTTGCATCTGCTAGAACTATATCACCAACAAGTAAATTGCACCATGGCTTGATTTTGAATTTGCCTAGTTTGGTCGTTCATTGTGTGGTCAAAAAGTATGGTCCAAAGAGGGATGTTTTGATATAATCCAACCTTTAGGAAGTTTGAATTGTTCCTACATATGTTCGAACGCCTTTTTGTGCTAGTGCATCACGTATATGCCCTTCATAACCTGGATATAATCAATTTGTATTCCCTTCTTTATCTCACTTCTCTTAAACAGCTTTTCTTGGGGTCTACAATTTAATTAACATGATATGCAATATCTATTTTGTTTATAGTAGTTGTTTTTGGCTTTGTTATAGTGATAAAATGCACTACACATGCTAAGTAATTTTTTTATTCACCTCAAGTTCATGAGGCGCACACATTGCGTTCATGAGGAGTATAGTGCCTCATGCCTCAGCTTAGGACACTCATCGCCTCGAGTGCGCCTTGCACATTTTAGAACACTATGGGGGAGTGCTTGCACATCGGGCAAATTCAAAATCAAGTCCAAG
The DNA here is from genome assembly GCA_028571145.1 of Dionaea muscipula. NCBI lineage: Eukaryota > Viridiplantae > Streptophyta > Magnoliopsida > Caryophyllales > Droseraceae > Dionaea > Dionaea muscipula. Next base: position 4,494 of record JAOWBR010175958.1, read on the forward strand.
AAAACAGGGAAAAAACGATCGTGAAGGAAACGATCACCAGGAGAAAACGAAAAGGTACAGAATTCTAGAGGGAGTAGACACAATGCAAGAATTAAAAAGAAAACGGGAAAAAAAGATAAAAGCAAAAAGATAGACGAGAAAAATGAAGATACTGGGATGCTTGAGGTGTGCGCCTTAGTGTTTTAGGTGATGGACATTGGGCTTCTCGCTTGAGGCGAGGCGCTAGCATGAGGCACGCCTTTTAAAATGATTCTCCCCTGCTAGTGTGGAGTTAGGGGAGTGTTTCCATGCCTTGAATCCGTGACGAACAGGTCACCAATGGACCAACTCACCGTTGCGCCAAGGCCCGTCCCTTTCTTCAATTTTTATATTATTGAAAAAGAAAAAAAGGGACATCAGCGTCTATTTGTATTAGAGAATATTCATTGGTATACTAGAAGGTCTATGCTTTCCTCTACATCAGGAGAGGAATTGTTGTTCCATTCTGCGGATCACCATGGGGCTATCTATTTCTTTTTCTCGAAAATTTGACTTTGCATCAATCCTTCAGTCCAAAAAGATAGTGAAGGGTTATTATCAAGCAGAAGCCCGCCATCTCTTTCTACTGAATAATTATCTTGCCATTTTTGTAATCTTGGAGCCATATCATCTTCTTTGAGCTAACATAAGCTCCCTACCCCTACTATGTATGTCTTTGGCACCTGTAGTTGTCGTTTGAAGTGTAAATAAGTATAACTGCAAAGGATAACTTGAGGCTTTTAATTTTTTCTGCACCATAGTTTTCTTTCAGTATTTTTTCTTTTTGATCGGCATAAAAAATGAATTTTATTGCAATCATACTATTACAATAAAATTCAGAAGCTCAGAGTGCAGAAGACATCATTGGTTTTCTTTCAGTTTTTGATGTATACATATTGCGTTGTGCTAAGATTCCTGGCGTAATGCTATGTCGTTATGCTATGCTTGTGGCTCGTGCATCTAATATGCCTCTGATAGCCACCCACTGTAATTTATTGTTGTCTTGGTGCTGAAGCGGGATCACATGCTTGAATTCCATGCCCGGAAAATGTTGCATTGACATTCGTGCATGTTTGAAAGATAAGAGAAACATCGTGTGTAAAACTTCCTGCTCAAAGTATATGCAATGAGGTAGACTACCACCATGGCTTAAATCCAAGGAATTCAGCCATTTGTACTTTTCCATATTGGACTAGCCATTTGTACTTCTTCTCCATATTGGACTATCACTACACTACATGGTGTTTGTGTTTGTATACTGTGAGTGACTTGCTGGCATAACTTGGCTTGCTAGCTCTGGTATACTACTCTATTCAGTTTTCTTTTCTTCTGTCTTCTGTTACAAAACCAGGTTTCGTTTCTAGGCCTTTTGTTTTGCATACATGTGCACTTGCTGTTTGGCTGTGATCTTCCTACATCAGTTGCTGACAGCTTGATTTCTCACCTCTATGGACCTAGAGTTGTATTATTTTACTATCATCTCTTTTGATAGGCCTTGTTCCAATAATTTGCAATTTAGGTAAAGTTTCCTCCTTTGTAATATTCTGTTCTATTCTTGAGCTTCCTCATATTGAACTTACTTCAAGTAACTAATGTGAATGATTTGCTTTGAATTTCAGGAGAAGCGTAGAGAGAGGAAGCACAAGAAGGAGAAAAAAGACAAGGAGAAGAAGAAAGAACGCAAGGAAAAAGAGGAAAAAGACAGAAGTGATGAGAAACGTAGAGAGAAGAAGAAAGCTAAAAAGGAGAAACGCAGAGATAGGAAGAAAGAGAAGGAGAAGGAGAAGAAGGAGAAGGAGAAGGATCAGAATGCGGATAAAAACAAGGAGATCAACTCTGAATCAAAGAGCGCGGTGGAGCAATCACATGGCTATTATGATGGGGAGGAGGCAAAGGCATCCAGAGAAAAAGGCAAAAATAAAGAAAAGGTCAACTGCATCGCCTTGTTGGATGGAAATCGAGTTTCAGGTGCTGCTGGGCAGTCCTCCTCCTCAGTTCTCGGTCCAGTTGAGTTCAGTCATCCGCTTCCGGGGTCCAAGGATTATTTTAAAGTTGTCGAGCAATTTGGTAGCTGGACTGCAAATGAAGGAAACATCAGACCGAGCAAGCCGTTTCTGGACCACCCCGAGCTTAGGAAGGATGAAGAGATGGCCAGTTTTGCAGGTAACAGTAAGGAAAAAAGGGTCAATGGTGGTGAGATGGATATGGGTTTGGCGGCAAGGCCTAGTCCTGCTGAAATTGGTAAAAGCAGAGTTGGAGGAATGGGTAGACCGGTGGAGAAGATTATCGAGGACATGGCTGGAGAGAAAGTTGCTAGTGATAAGAAGGCGGAGAAGCGGAAAGATAGGGAGAAATCGAGCAAGAAGGACAAGGAGAAGAAGAAGAAGGAGAGAGTGAAAGAGAACGGAGAAAAGCAAATGGAGCTGCAGCCGAGAATTCAAGATAGCAGCAAGAGTCGTCCTATAGGGAAGACGAGAGTAAAAGAAGCCAGGTTAAGTGATCTTTTAAGTGTCCGGAGTTTTAGTCCCCAAAACCACCTCCTTCCAAATGAGAGCAGTAAGAATGCCTCTGTAGATGATGATTGTCTTCTGCGGGGGAAACGGAAGGAAGTTGGACCGGACAAAGTAGTTCCTGGTGAGCCTCCCCCCTCCTCCAAAATTGGTGACTGACTGCAGATAATGATGCTTATTGTTTGTGTTAAATGCTTTGTCATTTCTCTATGATGGAATACAAAATAGTGGTATATGAGGAATTCTATCATCTCATCTAAATGCTGCTGCTGCTGCTGTTTGGATTTTTATCTTTACAGTGGATGGCGTTGTTGGGCCTAATAAGAAGGCAAAAACCTCGTCTTCTTATACGTTGACACAGAATGGGAGAAGCAGGGAACCGTATCAGACTTCCAACATCGTTACTTTTGATGTGGAGCGGACACCCAACAATGTGAAGGTCGGGAAAAGCTCGGAAGTTTCCCAGCAGGTTTCAAACTCTTCTGTGAAGACTGAAATTATTAAAGAAAAAAGGCTGAATGGTACCACCATAGATGTTCAATCATCATCCTTGAGATGGCATTCCCCGGACACTGGCTTTACTGACCAGAACAAAGAGACTCAGGCCTTGAGGAGGCCGTCCCCGGCAACTGCTTATGCAAGTCAGAACACACAGGCTCAGCCAATGAGGTGGCCTTCCCCGGCAACTACCTTTGGTGATCAGAATGCAGGAGGGGGTAAGCCATTGAGGCGGCCTCCCCCAGCCTCTGCCATTGCTGATCAGGATTCCGAGGCTAAGCCCATGAGGGCGCCTACCCCAGCAATGGTATACGCCGATCAGAGAGTAGAGACTCAACCCTTACCCTTATCCTTACCCTTACCCTTAAGGAAGCCTTCCCCAGCAAGTCTATATGCTGATCAGAAGCCAGAGGCTCAGCCCCTGAGAAAGCCTTCCCCGGCTATGGTACATGCTGATCAGATTCAGAAACCAGAGGCTCAACCCTCAAGAAATCCTTCCCCAGCTATGGTACATGCTGATCATCAGAAGCCAGAGGCTCCACCCTCGAGAAAAAAGAAACCGGAGGCTCAACCCTCGAGAAGGCCTTCCCCAGAAACTCTCTTTGTTGATCAGATGGCAGAGTCTTCTAAAAGACCGGAGCATCCCGATGCTAAGCAACTGAGCCGGGTCCTTTCATTACCTGAAATGGATGAATTGTCCGAGTCTGAGGACCAAGAGTGGCTGTTTGGCAGCATTACTCACTCGAAAAATACTAGTTTGGTAACTTCGGGGTATCAGGAGACACCGCAAGTATGGGCAAAGGCCGTGAAGATAGAGTCAGCTGATATAATCGCGCTTCCATTTGTTATTCCTTTCTGATTTCTAGAGCATTGAACCCCAGTTCTTCTACCCACCCTCCTCGGCCTTCAACCAAAGCCCAAACCACCCCGGACCTAAACGGGGCAGCAAATATGTTTCCAAGCCTGAATCGGATTCTCAATGTACAGTTTGAGCAGGACACTGAACTCTGGTTGGGACATCGTTGAGGTTGCTGCTGTCGGGCGTCTTTATCCTTTGAGCCTTGCTTGTGGCATATAGTCGCCCGCCGTCCTGCAAGCTGATTGATCGGATGGAGTTATTTGGCCTCCTAAGTTGAGTTGAGTTGAGTTGAGAGAAGGGAAATGCCCGTAGCCCAGATGGCACACATCCTGATCCTGACCCCAAGAAAATGTTTGGTTTAGATAGCATGAGATATCGTAAAGCTGTTGATGGAGCTTTTGCTAATTAAGAGAAACCTATAGCTGTGGTTTTTTTTTCCGCATCAAAAATTTTGATTTCTAACATTATACTCTTAATTTTTACTATATGAAGTGTAAGATAGAGAAGGAAAATGAGAATATGTAGTACGATTCATTAATCATGCTGATACCATCATTCTCTGTTTTGGTATTAAAGGCTAGATTTTCACAGGTTCATGCTGAATTTGTGTTTGCTTATATATAGCATTTGAATTTCTGTGGATGAAATACTTGGATTGACTTCTTTCCTAGTACTTCTGTTTCTATTTCACACTAATTATTTTTATTGCACGCTAAATCTTCTATTGGATTGAATGGAGTTTCTTCTATCGGTGCAAATAAGACTCATTCTGGGGTAACCTTTGCTTTTCTATAACATTTTCTCTCCTTTTGATTCTATTTTGTATGAATTTGTATTTTTGATGTTGTATATTCCTTTCTAGAGAGGAATCACCAGTGATGATGAAGAAGATGATGATGTTATCGATCGACTACAATGAAGAAGAGTATAGGTAAGTTTATGATCAAACTATCCAATGAATCCAAACATTTTGTTTCCCTTGTTCTCCAGCCCATTTTATCAAACTAATCTCGCCTTGTCTTCCTCCTGGAAAACCAATGACAAGCATGCATTACATGCATCAGCTAGCTAGCTTGCTTTTAATTGTGGTATCTAATTTTGGTTTGTGAATTGTGATGATGCAGTTGTTCTACTGCTTAATTCTCATATTCCAATTTCCAACCATAATTATCAGTCTATATATAGGAAACAAATTAAACAATTAATATTATCTAGCTCTAACAATTAATTTTGGTGGATGAGTGTATTGTAGACTGTAGTTGATTTAGATTTAAAGAATGAGGTGAGTTGGATAGATGGTGATTCACAGGTTCCTTGGCATTTTTCATTTCCTGTTCAATCGGATCCAATTGTTGTGATTTGGGTTTCTGTGTGTTTGTTGTGCTTTGCCTTTTTTGGGCTTTATGTTTGTTGTGACACCTTTCTTTAAATGGATAGCATGTGCAAGTATGAAAAATTAAGCTTTGCCAAAAATTCCTGGACTTTTGAGGATAGCCAAAAATTCTTTGCCAATGCTTTCTGGATGAGGTTTGTCACGAAATGTGCTTTTGGACAGATGGTGAGTTCATCGTTATTTTCCTTGGCTCTAAAAGGTCACCATCTCTCTCTCTCTCTCTTTCTTTCTTTCTTTCTTCATCTTTTGTTTTTTTGGATAATAAAACCATATCTTTAAATAACGGTGGTTGATTCTGCTAAGAAAAGGCATGTGGGATCGCTGTTGCTGGGGAAGGTAGTTTTGTTTATCACTGTGTTCTAAGTTACCTTTTTCCTAGTCAGAAACAATATTTCTCAATTTTGAAAGTTTGTTTTTGTTAAACTGATATTATGAAATGTGTGGTAACTTGCACATTGCTTTGGAGAAAGTTGATCCCATGTTGTACATTAAAATATCCTTCCCGTTACTACTGTCCATATTGATCTTCCTGTCTTAATTGTTGATGACTTGATTCCTCCCTTTTGCTTCCCTGTTTTTCTTAATTCATATTTGCAGTGTTTGTAAAAATACACGCTAGATTAGAGGTTTCCTACTGCTGCTTTCTATGATTTAAGAATATATTTTTCTTGAGATGCTTCTTCATGGAATTAGCTGAATGTCTTGCTGTATCCTGTTTGTTAATTTTTGATATTCAGGCGAATTCTTGAGATCAATCCCCGTACGTTTGCTGTAAATGTTTACATTCTCTGTGTATTTTAGGATTCTCTCTCTGACAATGTTGAGTCGGTAATTTACTAATTTTGGAGCTTCTGTAGTTTTACTAGGAGTTTTATTGGATCAATCCCCATACATGTAACGTGATAATGTTCAAAGTCTATGTAATGTTCATGTAATGTGATAATATGCAACGTGTAATGTTCAATATTTTTTTTGTACTTGTCTTTATCTCTTCTTGTTTAAATTACCTTGAATGATTTTGTTTGTTGAATGTATTGCAGAAAGGATTTTTTCAGTCTCTTAAATGATGGAAAAATCAGTACTCAAAGTTATAGAAGATTATGCAAAGCTCGTTTTGGAGTGGTTATCTTATGTGGCTGACTTTTGGAATACATGCACACAAGCGAATTATGTCTCTTTTTGGAACATTTGTGGTTCTTTTTTAGTTCTTTTGATGTAGGTTGTGAATGTTAGTTTTTATATGATCAAACTTATGGATCATTTTTTGTTCTT
>JAOWBR010175969.1:0-11042 GCA_028571145.1 Dionaea muscipula
GTAATCTCATAACCGACCGCATGGCCGAGGTCACTCTAATCCGAATGTAATCCCCGGACTTTCTCAGAGGAATGTAACCGGAATGCTGCGGTTTTATTCAGGCATGTGTGGGACATCGCATTGGAGAAAGATCGGCTATGGATTAAGTGGATACATGAAATCTATTTAAAAGATTGCAATGTTTGGCCAGCAGCTAGTTCGAGTAGTAACTCATGGGCATGGAAAGCACCGCTCAGTGTACGAGATCAGTTTCAAGCAGTGGTTGATACTTCTATTGCCCCTGGACGGTGGACAGCATCTTCTGCAGGGACCTTCACTATTCCTTCTGCTTACAACTTTATTAAAGGTTCTTGGAAGCATAACATCCCTCGGTGGAAATTAGCATGGAGCAAGGAGATTCCCCCAGGGAAAGACTTTATTTTCTGGTTGCTAATGCAGGACAGATTGAGGACAAAGGAGAGGTTTGTACGCATGAGGATTATAGATGACAGTACATGTGTTTTTTGCAATTGTGAGCCGGAAACCAGAGAGCACTTGTTCTTGAATTGTTCATTTGCGCAAACGGTCAGGGATGAGATCTTGCACTGTATGGGGCTCCGATGGAGGGGTGCAGGGTGGGAGGATTGGTGGAAGTGGTTGCTGAAAGTTAGTATAGGGAATACAGATAGGGCCAAAGCTCGTAGATCCTTGGCTGCTATCTTGGCATATGAGGTATGGAGAGAGAGGAATTTTAGAGTTTTTAGGAATACGATTAGCAGTACAGACATTGTAATTAGAAGAATTTGTTGCCAACTGAGGATAGGGGATCCATTTTTTGTATAGGCCTGGTTTTGGATGATTTTGGGGTTGTATAGAGTTTTTGAGATAATGAAATTTATTACCGGTTCAAAAAAAAAAAAAAATGAACACAAATGGAAAATGAAAGAAATGAATTGAAAAAGAAAGTGACCTTTGTTTTGTTTAAATGGAACTAAATGGACCGAAATATTATTATTTTTTTATTCCTTCTGTTTGATTTAAAATAAATTTTTTTAATAATTTTAAATTAAAAATTATCTTTTTTAGAAAAAATTCTACCAAATTTAAGAAAAATCATTTAAAGAAAATGAAGTCATTCTTTCAATCCCCTCCAATAACTCTCATATTTAAAATCAAACTAAATGAAAGATAGTTATTACTTTTCTATTAATTTCTTTTATTTTCCACAAATCAAACCGAATGTTAGATCAATGTTGGGTTTTTCGTATCTTCCATAATTTCTTTCATTAAAAAATATAAATACAATTATTATAATTTAATATATCAAAAAGTATAAATTACGTGGAATTTTTTAAAATTTCCTTTCTTATATAATAAACATATTAAACTTTACGTTTTTAAAATAAATTTTATAGAAAGATATTCGTAGAAAATTATAATAGCTATTTTTGTCTAAATACCATCATATTCTTATGTTTAAAATTAAAACTAGGATAAATTATTTTACAAGTAGGCGCATATTTCGGATATTCTTGGGTTTGCAGAAAACAGAAAATGCGTTTGCTTTGAATTTTCTGTTTTCTGTTTTCTCCAAACAGAAAACAGTTTTTAGTTCAAAATCTTCAAAATGCAGAAAATGAAAAAAACTGTTATTTTTGGGTTTTCTGTAAAAATTTTCAAAATATCCAAAACACGGAAAACGTTTAAATCCTAATAAATTATAAATTACAAATTATAAATTATAAACCAAACACGTTTTCTGTTTTCTGTTTTTACTGAAAACTAAAAACTAAAAATTCAAAATAAAAAACAGACAAACCAAACAACCCCTTAATTATGGACTGATGAATAAGGGTGATAGGAATCTCAGGTTCCATACTATTCCAAAAACGCATACGAAGTCGAGCATCAATTTGCTTCCAAGATTTATAGGTATCGGCACCCTTAGTCTTATATGGAGGATAATGAGTGAGATGAGAATCTAACCCATAACCCTCTAAGTAGGTCTCAATAGCATACGACTAATAACTAAAATTCTTCGAGTTCAACCGAACCAAAGTAAAGGAAGAGGTATCGGATTTCCAATCTGTAGAGACAATAACATCCTCAGAGGAGCTAGGATCATCCATCCAAATCAAGTAGACACAATAGTGCTTAAATATTATAAGAGAATGTCATAAGGTAAATTCATGAGCTAAAGAACAGCAAGGAGTAGCAACTGAGCAGAAAACAGTAACTCCAAAGGAGAAAACAGTGACACCAAATACCAACTGAAAAGCAGAAGCATCAATAACAAAGACAAATCATCAGCCAAGGGAAACAAGGAATGAATAATGGAGCTAGCATAGCAAACATGGCCCTCTGATGATTTTGGACCGAGGGTGGTGGCGTATGAGCGTGAGGGGAGTCGCGTGCAGCCCACGTGCAAGCGCGTCTTGCGGCGCGTCCAACAGCATCCCACGAATTGTAGAGTGTGTATATATATATATACATATAGGATTAGTCTAACTACATAACTACACTTAGCAAGAAGGGGAGTGTGTATGTGTGTGTGTGTGTGTGTGTGTGTATATATATATATATATATATATATATATATATAGAGAGAGAGAGAGAGAGAGAGAGAGAGAGAGAGAGAGAGAGAGAGAATGTAGTACAAGGTCAAAAATATCCTTAATGGATTAGTCTAACTACATAACTACACTTAGCAATCCTTTTTTGTTCTCTTAAGCAATTGTTATTGTTACGAGGCATAGAAGAATATTATGATTCTTATAATTCATATTAGTCGAAAAAAAAAGATTAATGAGGAAAATGATTAAAATTAACATTAGGAGCAGGACAAAGTATATACATACAGCAGCAACTGTCGTTCTGAGGGCCAAGCCATGTACACGTGGTAATATCTCTTGTTTCACCAACTGTAACCAACAAAATTAAAACAATTTATCTGTGAATATTCATTGATTAATAGCTAGCATAACAACAAAGTTGAATATCCATGTATCCGTCTCATTTCAGCAGGGATAATTATCACATAAAGTGCGACATCATGATCACTAATGAATTACCACTGGGTCACTCTGTTCAACTCATCAAACCTATTCTCATGATTTGCTCACCACAAATACAGCAAAGAAACACCCAACCCAGCTGAGTATAGGGCCAAAAAGAGAAAGCATATAAATACTGCCTTAGACGAACTACTGAACACAATAACATGCTTCAATTGTATGGATTCTTTACTGCAAACAGGAATCATGTTTACCAGCATTCTTCAACTCCATATGGGATCATGCCAATACAGATTGGTTGTATCCTAAGGTTGTGTTGCATCTATTAGTATTACCGCGGATTAGAGTATACCAAATTCATGGAAGTAATGATGACTTGACCCCTGATTAGCAATATTCATGGTTAACTAAACCTGATTTAGTGACCAAGAGCGATTACTGAATCTAATTAACCAATCCTTCCCACTAGTGGCGACCTGCTAGTAGGCAAGCCCGAGGTCGTTGCGGCGTCGAACTTGCCAAGACGAGTGACACACTTTTAGGACTCAGTGAGCTATCCTGCTCGCCAGACAAGCACACTTAGTGTTGACTCACTAGCGGACTGAGGTCTCTGCAGGCTGTGCACATCCTGCGTGTTGCACTGAGCGACTCAGTTTCTCCAACATGCTTGAGCACGCTCTCCGAATGCAAGTACACTGTGCACAACATGTTGTCCCATCAGTCTAATAAAGCAAAAGAAAAGAGCAGATTCCTGAGGTTGGAAGTGATTGATGGAACAACATGGCGCACCCCTCCCTTACATCTCAACCTCCCCTTTTCCTTTCCTGTTTCCCTTTCCTTTACCGTTTCAGCTCATGAGCTCCCGAGTGAAAAAGAGGAGTGCTCGAGAGAGAAAAGGAAAGGCTAAAGTGTGATCTTTTGTTGTTCTTGGTTGGGATTCAAAGAGTATTGGATGAAGAAGTTGAGGATAATAGCTTCGGACTTTGGTTTTCTTAGCTTAGAATCTTAGATCTTGCTTGGACCTTAGGACGTGTAACATTCCTCATTTCCTCTTGGTTCACATGTTTTTGTCATTCTTCCTTTCGGCCCCATATGTTATTGGTGATTTCCTTGCTTTATACTCTGAATATTCTTGGACCTTTTATGATTGTTGATGCTTGCATGCTTGACATCGGTTTGGCCAATTTGCTTGAGTTTTCATGAGATATTTGGGGTATTCTTCTTGAGTTCTTGTTGTGAGGCCTCAGCCCTCTTCTTTGGTTATGAGTATATCCCCATTATTATGCTTTGTTGTTGTGTTGGAAAAGCATACACTGATTTTGATATCATATCATAGTCGGATGTTTCGTGCTTTGAATCTTGGAAAGATTGTGGTTATTGATGTTGAGTGTTTTACCTTGGATGGCTGCCGTGAGAGATCTGCGGGCATTCTGCTAAGCGAGCTGCAAGCACACTAGTACACGAGCTGTGATATCTCATTACTAGTAATAGTGTAATTATTACATTATAAGTTAACAATGATTATAAAAGATTTTATTAATAATGTACGAGATTTTATTCGCTAATAAGATTAATTGAGTATAAAGTTATTGAATTTTACTTAAATAACCCATGTTATTAAATGATATGAAGCTTATAATATTACACAAAAAACACATGCATGATAAGAAAACTTATATAGCACTGCGATCTCAAGATAGATTAGTTGTGGAAACAGGTTTGGGTTCAAACCACTTTACTCTCTTTTTATTCCACCACCTTTCTCCTCTTTTATCCAAACCCTAATACTCAGCAAGAGGCAGTGTGGACAGCAGTGACCGGTGTGGAACAGACGGTCGGTGAGGGCGCACGAGGATGAGAGGTCGGACGAGGGAGAAAAAGACGATTAGAGCTCAAATCTAACCCAAAGGCTTCGGTAAAACCCAAATCCACCTCTTTTCTTTCCGATTTGTCGATTTGGGGTTGATTTTGTGGTGTTTTGATTAAATATTTGAAATTTTGGAGTTGTTTGGGCCGGCGGGTGTTTGGCTCGGTGGCAGCAGATGTGAACGAAATCTAATTTACATAATTAAATTAATAATAATATTTGATTTGGTGAAACAAGAGAGCTTTAACTAAAGTAAAGATAATTTTTGAAGTCAATAGATTTTATGTGATTGAGCTTTTGATGTGCGATGATGGTTTTATACCTGAAAGATAGAATAGCTGTATTGAAATATGTTTGAAACTATATCAATATTAGGCTTGTGATCCTCGTGAAAAATCATGAATTTTGACAATAATACTGTGGTATTTGGTTTAATTGTATCAGAAGATGCGGAAGAAAAATGAATCACAACTTAACAAATAAATATTTGAAATAATAATGTAATATTAAAAAATTGGGGAACCAAGACCTTTTTCCTTCTTTTCTGGCAAATTTGAAGAATAAAAAGATGTGATTAAAGGTGTGCAACACGACGAGTGTCCACGTTGAGAGTGAATGTGAAGAATAAAGAAAAGTAGAGAGATCCAAACGATGAAACGAAGAAGAAGCAGGTGCAATTTGTGGGAATTTCCCACTGGACACACGACAAGATGGCGGTGGCGGTGATATTCGAGCACCAGCAACAGTTGATTAGATAGTTAGCAACCCACCATGTCCATATCCCTCTCATTTCTTCTTCTTTTCCTCCTCTCACGAATCACCATCTCCTTCTTCATTTCTCTGCTCATTCTCCATAGAGACTTGAGTGGGCACTACTCTGACATATCTTCTCCTACAAATTGGCGAGTCGGTGACCGTCTCTTTTATTCTCCCCCTTCAACTGTCGAGTATGTTATTTTTGTCTCATAATTGTTTGTTTTGAGTACGAATCTTGAGCTCTCCACCATATTCTGATTACGGCAAGGGAAGCTTTGATATTCATGTTTCGTTTCATTACCATCTCCTTTTTCATTACTCTGCACATTCTCCACAGCAGAGACTTAAGCGGGCACTAATCTAACTCTATCATATCTTCTCCTGCAAATCGGTGAGTCAGTGACCGTCTCTTTGATTCTCCCCCTTCAACTGTTGAGTATATTACTTTTGTTTGATAATTGTTTGTTTTGAGTATGAATCTTGAGGTTTTCACCATATTCTAATTACGGCAAGGGCAGCTTTGATATTCATGTTTCGTTTCATTATCATCAGCCGATGGATCAGCGATTTATAAAATTAGTTTGCCTTTGTGTTGTATAAAAAGGGAGGATGGCGAGCATGAGAAGCATAAGGGGAAAAAAAGAGGAAAAAAAACTCTTCTAATATATATTGTAAGGTAGGGGTGATTTAGGAAAATACAAGTGTATTGGTGGAATTTTGTCCGAGGATTTGAGAATATTTTTGTAAGTTCACAGATAACTCTCCCTCCTTCATGTCTGTGTGAGCTTGCCTTATTATTCCTATACATGGCACTCCTATTTGTTGAATTTGTCTCGCATTCTATATTCCTGTTCTTAAATGATGTTATATAATTTGTTGGAGTCGTGGAACTTGCGAGTGTTTGCATATGTTGTTGCCTAAGTATGAGTATAGCATGCATGTTGTATTGTTGCACCCCTTAGCTGGACACTGTGGTTGACGTTTGAGATTGTTGGATATAATAGAATTATCATGTCATCATATCCACCTCGTTCATTGGAAGTCTTGTAGCTTTGTTGTATTGTCACCTTGACTTTTTATTTAAGATAATGGATTTGAGTAACCCTGAGATCTGAGTGGGTAAAATGGCCCGTGGTTTAAGTTAGGACTGGGCATCTCCTGAGTGAAGGACCCAAAACAACTACCATGGTGGTGGGGTAGTGACCTTTGGTTTAAGTCCATAAATGAGTTGTTGTTCTGAGTAGTTTTTTGTTATATTGTCGTGAATAGTTATGACACCCTTGGTCATTATCATTGTGCTCATTGGATACTACTTCCAATGTGGCTTATATTGGACATGTTGGAGTGTTTGTCACTTTGTTGTATGTGTTATGGTGGTTGCTGCCATTCCTTTTGAGGGGAGTCGTTATTGATGTTTTGTGGTTAGTGTTCAATCTTCAATTATGTCCAGCTATGGCTATTGATATTGTTAAGTGTTGTGTGTATTACCTATCAAGGGAAGTTTTGTCTTTGTACTATAGTAACTACACTAAACATATGTGATTTGTAGGTGTGTTAGGGTTAAACCGGACACTCTTCCCCTTCACTTTAGCTCACATGGTATCAGAGCTAAGGATTGAAACCCAACAGCTACCAGAACCCACCTAAAACCCTTGCCCACCAACTGCAACCACCGCCACCAGCCTTCCCGTCACTGCCAGCGACATCCTCTAGCTTGCCCAGACTCCGGCGAAGCTTTCCCAACTGCCGCCACAGCGACCCCAACCTTCATACACTGCCTAAAACACCAAACCCTAGTGCCGCCCACCATTCATCCCACCTTAAACCATCCTATCTCTTAACACTTGCCTGAATAGACGCCATAGGAAGCTCCAGAAGACCAAATCACCCAACCCATTTGCAGCGTTTTGCCGGCCACCATCTCATGCGCCACCACACGCGCCCATGCGCCGCTGCAGCGACTTCAGCGTGCTGTTTGTACCATGTTCTGTCCATTTTTCCTCTCTGTTGCTATCAGTAAGTGGGGTTCTTTGGCATTTCAAGCTGCTGCAGTCTCACTGGTCCATTTCTCTCTTCTTTGAACTTCATTTAAGGGCCTAAGGCCACTGTTACAGCTTGCTCATTTGCTCCTGCTCTTCCTTATTTCCTATGTCGAGGCAGCTTTCCTCTTGGGCTTTATTTCTATTTGATCTATGAACTTGTGATTGGCACATCTTTATGTGCTAATTTTGTGCTTTTATTGTCTTGATCTGTCATCTTTCGCATGCAAACATGAGCATATCCATTTCCTATTTGAATTGAACTGTTCACTTGAACACTTGGTAGAAAAGTTGTGATTTCAGGCCTTTAGGCTGAGTTGGCATGGAATCAGCCGAGGTCGGCAATGTTGCCGTCCCTATCCCCATGAAGACCTCTGGGTACGAGCATCCGGACTAGAAGGGGCTTCTCTGATCTTCAATACCGCGCTCAGGGTACGACACCAAGGACTATAAGCAACGCGGATATAAGGACACAAACAAGGGAGGTCGGTATGCCGACCCTGTTCAAACACATCAATGCTGACTTGAGACCACGCATCGCCGAGTTCAAAGGAACGCGGGAATACCGAGACCAACACTTCACCTAATCACTTCGGGCTTTTAACTCGGTGATTCTCAAACGAAAGATCCAAAAGAGCTTGGGTAACAAGTTATCAGCTCTAACAAAAAGAATCTCTGGCAGTTGCAATTGAATCAATCTTGACCATTGATCTGAACAAAGCTTCTCATTGGAGGATTGTCCAACAAACTTTCGCCAGTGCAAGTGGACACGTGGATTGTAGCTTCTCGTTTATAAATAGGAGTGATCGTCAATTGTAAAAGGGACTTTACACTTGCAAACCTATAGCTATAGTGTGTACCTCTGTTCATCTCCTTCCTCACTTAAGCTGTAAATTGTTCTTCGGAGTTAATGAGAATTGGATTGAGTTCATATGGATTTCTGAGCTGAATTCTCTGTTCGTTCCGTTTGACTCAAATCACAGTCCCCTTGGATTATGATTTTCAATTCTTTGCATCTTCTGTCATTGTCCAGCATCGATTGAGAGAATCAGATTCAGATTTGTGCAAATTAGAGAGCGGAGATCAGTATCTGAGATGGAGTTCATGTGTCCATCTCATGCGGACCAAGCAGATATTCTCTCCGTGATTCTTCTAGGTATATTTTGTGATCGGACGCTGACCGATTCCGATGGTCGAAGAAATATGCTCCGGAGAATTCTCATTGCGTCTCTCTCATTATCATTATCTTGATTGCTGGTGATAAGCTCGTTTTTAACGTACTTATCTATATCTTTTTCCTCTAATAAAGACTACTTTTTACTGCTTAGCTTAGTTAGTTAGGCATTCTTTAATATTTGACTCTATAATGATCGAGTTTTTCAGAGTTTTATCGAAATTTGTACACAAGTATGAAAAAATGGGCAGCTCCAGCTATCAAGCCACTGAATAAAGGAGTCGCCACTTTCTGATACATCAATGCCAGTCGCATTATTCAACTGATGACGAATTTTCAAAAAGATCTACGCCAAAAGACAAGTCCTTAAAATGAACGACTTATGTTCAACTCATAAAAGAAGCGGTAGATCTCAGTACAAACAAAGATACGCCAGATCTTCTTCTTAAAAGCAATTGAACAACTGATGCTCAAAATAAAAGAAATATGCGCAATGTCCTTAGCAGACCAGAAACATGCCTCAAGAGAAGAAATCTGCGTCAGAGATATCATTATTTCTCTACCACAATTGCTGACTTTCAAGGCTCTTTTCAGACTACTTCATCAATAAGCAGTCCACAAGAGGCCACGGAGGCATGTAAAAGACTGACACAATAAAGCAACAATTTAGATTACTCAACTGCCACCGACTAAGGAAATATCTAGTCTTCACGCACTTATCACCCATGTGGGTATTATCTAGATTATTCCTGAACATTCAAAAAGTACGGATGAGTCATGTAATGCATCATAGCCTTACATGTGTCGATCATCTGTACTTCTTCTAGAAGCAGTCAAAAATTAGGTCAACAGTAGAATATTTTTGTCTATAAATAGTGAGCTCAATATCCTTGTAGATGGTCTGCATATTTCACTTGTGCTAGACCTATAACAGTTGTTATATTTTCTTGACTTAGTGAAATTTCTTCTTTGTTTCCACTTTATGTTGCTATGTTGAGTTATTGCATCTGCATCCACCGTTCCACATCGCCAGTCTTCATTCACGTGAATCATTGACTACTTACCATTCTTGCATGAATTGAGCTCAAACCTTAACCACTTAATATCCATATTAATGTGTTAAAAAGGTAAAAAGCATAGTTTAGGTTGCATTAAGAATCTGTTATCACATAAGATCAAGTAGTAATTTAACCGATAATTCAAGTAAAGATGAGTATATGGTAAACCCATTCCCTTTGCTTATTCTAAACTTATCTAATTGGTTATTACTTCTTTATCACTTTAGTCAATTGCAAGTTTACGGTTAAATTCTTAACTTTGTCAAGTGCGACACCTCTTTAATCTCTCTTACTATAACTTGTTCTTCATTGTTAATTATTCGTACGGTCTAGGTTAAGCTTTCATCTAAACTGCCTTACTGCCGTTAACTCGATTCGTCGTGTTCGGTGTTCGTAGGGACTAGTATTAGGCGAAGTGCCAAAAAATGAGCTGCTTATTCTTCATATTTGTTAGCTAGAGTGGACTCTGTCGAATCTTTAACCAAACTCCCTAACTGCCGTTAATTCGATTCGTCGTGTTCGGTAGCTGAGTACTTGAGCGTATTAAGTTGATTCTTAAGTATAGTCTGAGGTTGGACTTAGTCCTCAACACCCATATTTTAAATAAGTTCAATTCAATCATTTCTCTTTTCATAGTTAACAATAGAGGGAGGAAGGGTTTGACACCCTTATTTTTGCGACAGCTAGTAACTGAAGGAGGTGAATATCTTTGCCAGTGTCGCGAGAGAGAAGAGTCAGTAGTTGAGTGTTGATCAAGCCTTATCTACCGTAACTTTACATTGAACTGATATTGTGTGTCTGATTTGGAAAAGAACCTCTACAGCCGCTACTTCGGTAGATAGACAAGAGGCAGGGATTGATCCCTTATTGACTTGTATTGTTAGCAGAGAGTTATCGCTAATTCTTACGTGATTTCCTCTGCATTATTTCACCTTATCACCAAGGTTCTAAAAAGCACTAGGCGCTAGTCGAGCGGTCGAAGGGGGCCTATCGCCTAGAAGGATTAATCGGAGATTAATCGGGGCCTAGAGATTAAGCGGCTTTTTATTTTTTTTAATAATATTTTTCCTTCTGTCCTTTAAAACCTGACTAAGTAGAACAAAAAAATAATAAATATAATCCAAAAAGCTCAAATGTCAAATAATAATGACAAAT
>JAOWBR010175980.1:0-11041 GCA_028571145.1 Dionaea muscipula
GGCATAATGGAAGCCTTGTCTTCAGGATCAACCTTCTAGAAAGTGGATGGCGCCATGTCCCAACTTGAGCTGCTTTTGCATTCTTTGCTCTTGTGATGGTATCATCTTGCCTAGATTTCTCCAAACGATGCAAAACTTGAGAAATACTAGAGAAGAGGCATAGATCACACCAAAATAAGATAAAACATGGGACTTAGCACAAGTAAAAGGTAAGGTAATGTAGCCATTTTCACTGCTACATCAATAGCAATGCTGGAAAAGAACCGAATGACCCTGCAAAATGTTAAATTCTCCAAAGACATTTCCAATTTTGTAGCTGTTAGAGTCGTCTAGCTAACTTGATGCTGGCTTAGGGAATTTTGTTGTTTCTCAAATTCTGGTTGTTGCTACTCAGAGGTAACCTCGGGAGTAGTGGAGACCGCTCCTGCCATCCCATTGCACTTCGGAGGGGTAACGATAACACCGTTAAAGAAACTTGGGAGGACCTAGGTCGTTGTTTGAGTTGCTAAGACAATTCTATCCTTTCTCTGTTTGTTTTGTTTTCCCTTCTACTGTTGTTTTTGTTTTCTTTTCAGGTCAGCTTGCACGGATCTTTAAACCCTACGCAGCCTCCAGGTGATATTTTTCCACTCTCTCACGGGACTTTCGAGAATAAGTTGGGGGGAGTGGACTGCATTTAAATTATTTTCGGCTTCTTTTACAAATTTTAGCATGCGTTTAATGCACTTATCCTGTTATTCTTTAGTATGCTGTATGCTGTTTGAATTGGCTATGTAGTGTGGACAATCTTACATTAGTACGGTTCTGTTTGTCATTCTTCTCCAAGAATTTTATTAGCTTAGGCTAGTGTAGACTTGAACTTCCGTGGAATAAATTTTCGTGCACTTGTCTGAGTCATGTGGAAAGATAGGATGAAGTTGGTGTATTTAGGAATTAAACCTCTAGCATAGGTTTTTTCTGGATGCTGAGAGGTTAGGTGAGTGCCACAAAAATTAGATAGGTGACTTCCATCGTTGTGCCTGTAAACTGGAACTAATAAAGGACTGGGTCTGGTGGTAAGACTAGTGGACGCTTGAGGTATGAAATTCAATGCTTTCTTTTGACAATTTTGAGCTTCAGATATTTTTCATGTATGCCCCTACTTGCACCCTCTATTGAGCCTAAACACATTTAATTCTTTAAATTGCACCCATGTTTTTTCTGAACTTGGAGTTAAGCCTGCGGGATTCCCTGTCTATCTTAGTATACTCCAGGAGATTCTTTTAATTCTCTTCATGGGGATGACTTGACATGAAAACAAAAGAAATAAGAAAGGAGAAGTTGAAAAACAAAGAGAAAGGGATGTTGAAAAAAAAAAACAAAAAAGTTGAAAGAAAGAGAAAAAAACAAAGGGGCCTTGAAAATACGATTGAAAAAAAAATGGAGTTTAAAATAAAAGAAATATGGCCTGATGTGAATAGAAAGGAGGAATGAAAATTCAAGAAGGTTGAAAAAGTGTGGTGGGAGTTTAAGCATGAGAATAGTCGTTCACCTTGAGAAGGTTTTTTTTTTTGTGACGTTCCCTGCTTTGCTTTGGATACCACTTCTTCATTCTCCCTCTATCTTATTGTCTCCCATTTTTATTGAGCCACAAAAATAATTCCCTGCAGCATTGATTCCCTAAACTCAATCATGGTTTGTGTGAGTTAGTTGGTAGTCATTTTAATTGGTCCCTATCATTGGTTCAATGCGGGTTTGTCACCTAGTTTAAGAAATCCCTTCTCTTTAAAGTGTTCTTCTTTTGACAACTCCATGAGTGAACAATTGCCACAATAGATATATTTTAATTGTCTGTGAGCAATGGAGTTGCACTTGTGCTATGTTTATTTTTCTGAATGCACTTGCTTGGGTTAGAGGCATGCTGGTATGACTAGGACGCACATACACACACGTTCCATGGTTGTTTATTGTCTTGCTATTTGCGGTTAATTATTTTCTGTATGAGATTTATGGCTGGTAGAACTAGGAATATGTAGGAATTTCTTCGCTGCATAGTTTTATTTAATTTTTTCATGATGGCTTGCTAGGGACTAGTAAGGATTAAGTTGGGGGGTGTGATGAGTGCATCAAAGTGCGCTCTTCACGCTCTCATTTTATGCCAAAATATTTAGATTAAGGTCCTAAGCGCACGAGTTTATTACCGTTATTATTTATATTGTGTGATGTTGCGTTACGGATTTTCTTTGTTATTTTACGTAATTTGCAGGAAATCGGCGGTGCCAGGACCTCAATGGGTCACCCATGGGTTATAGTCCACGTTCATCATCGTCCCATGCGAGCCCGAAGCCTTGTGAGGGAGTCCGGACGCACACAGCTTTAGAAAAGTTAGCCTAGCCGAAATAAAGAGGGACACGGCCGTGACCAGCAGGTCACGACCGTGTCGCGTCCAGCTTCGGCAGAAATAAAGAGGCTGCGATTTGCAGCCTGCTCTCTTCCTTCCATTTTTGATCTTCAAACCCTAGAGCGACCTACAGCGGCGATTTGAGGGTTCCAGAAGGCGTGTCCATGTGAGGGGAGCAAGACGCAGTCGGAGGCAACCAATCCTCAACACCCGCAGGCGCATACACCGTTGGGGAGTGCGTAAGCAAGATCTAATCATCCAGTGATTCGGTATTTAGGCTATATTCAATTTGTAATCTTCTTTGCCTATGCTTAGATATGTTGAATGGATGATGGATGCATTGGTTAGCATGTCGATTAGGGTTTTGATTTGATGTTAAAGTTGAACCTTTGAATTCCTCTTTTGTTGGATTGAACTTGTTTGCGTTGTAAGTGACAAACAATTAGATTAGTTCTTCTATGTTGAAACTCTGACATGTTGTATGCCTTGATTAGGTTCTCAAGATACGGCATGCGTAAGCCGCATTAGAATCTAATCGAATCAAGCAATTATCTAACGGTCAAACCCCTACTTTTCCTACGAAAAATTAGATTCGGACTAAACAATTAATCAATTAATCCGAGCGCAACTTGTTTCAAGTTCGCACTACTGCCCTGGTGGAATCGAGCTAGTCACGACCGTGACTAGCAGGTCACGCCCGTGACCCTTCCTTCTAGACACGACCGTGACTCACATGTCAAAGCTGTGACGTGCAATCCTACACACTACCGGCTTGCTTTAGGCTTAGGTCAAAGTCGTCGCTACTTTAGCGACATCTATCATTTATTTTACTGTATTTTATCTATCAGTTCAGCCTAATTGAAACCTCATTTCAATATATCCTGTTCTAGGAACAAGAATTGAACCCACCAGGGAATTTACAACCATCCCGTGGATCGACTTCGACTCGACGCTAGCTTCTAGTTGGTATAGGGGAAAATTTCCCCGTATCAGATCTGCTGGGTAGAGGCGCTGATTGTACTCTATCCTTCGTAGTGCTTTATTCTCCACCTCAGAATGGTTGGCGGGCTGGACGATCGCATTCTTAGTGGACTGACAGTCTCCCCTGACCTCATACTGTCCTACAGCCGCAATGGTAGGAGGTGGATCCGCAATTCGTGCGGGCTGAGCAGGTTGAGTTGACGATCTAATCGTTCACTGAGTGACTTCATGGTCATCTGCTCTGCAGGTCGTAGATCGTCAGCAACCTCTCTGTTGACACCCACAGTCCGTGGAGGGTTGAGTATCGCAGGTCGCGGGCTAACCCCTGTGTTCGAAGCTTGTGAACCTCCACCTATCTCATCATGCGAGTTGAATCTCGCAGTCCTTAAAATACTGACCTGATTGGCCATTCCATTCCGTGGACCAAATTCTATGTCAAGAAGTCTTAGATCCATCGGTTGGTTGACGAGCTAGAAAATGTTCTATCGCCCAGATAAAGCTTACCTCCTTGCTACTCGAAGAAGTTGAAAAATTTTCTATCGCCCGACTAAAGTCTACCTCCTTGCTACTGGAGGAAGCTGGAAAATTTTCTATCGCCCGGAAACTCTTGGAATGAAGAAGCTAGAAAACTTTCTATCGCCCACAGTCGTGGCCTTCAGTTCCAGCTTCCCATAGACGGCGCCAAATGATAACGGTTGAAAAAATAGTTATCGCTTTGTGCATCACAGTGACCTCAACACTCGTCCTGTTACGCAAAACCTGTACGTCACGTCAACTGGAGCTAGAAGCTCGCATGTCGCAGGTCGCCCTGGGTGTGTTCTGCACAGGAAGAAGCTCGTCAGAGAGGTCTTGAGGTCGTCCTTGAGGTTCCCATTCCGATGCTTAATTTTGAAAACCTGTAAAGCTGGAGACCTAGAAGATAGGAAATTGTAGAGATATATGAGAATACCTTAAAATTCTGGATCCATAAACCTAAGGTGTAGGGGGGTATTTATAGGAAAACTCCAAACTTACGAAAAGTCCAAAATACACCCAGGTCGCCACGTGTCAACTTCTTAGTGGAGCCATGTATTGAACCCTGAGTGAAGTGATGTGTCAACGTCTAAGTGGAGCCACGTGTCGAGCTCTGAGTGGAGTGATGTATCAACTCCTGAGTGAAGTTAAGTGTCTAGCTCTGAGTGGAGTGATGTGTCAACTCCTAAGTGGAGCCACGTGTCGAACATCTAATTTGTAAATCGGACAGCTGTTCTTCCCTATCGAGCAACGATTGTCGGACAGTAGAGCTGTGGGGCCCACATGCAGGCTGCGGACTTCGTCCTGTGAGACCCACGTGCGGGACCCACCCTTGGTCGTGGGGCCCACCTGCGGTCTGTGACCTGTGGGACTCACATGCGGGACCCACCCTTGGTCGTGGGGCTCACATGCGGGACCCACCTCGGACCGTGGGGCCCACCTGCGGTCTGCAACCTACGGCCTGTGGGACCCACTTGCGGGGTCCATCCTGGGCTGTGAGGCTCACCTATGAGCTTCTTTCCTTTTTTGGGCCCTTTTGGGTTGTTTGTCTCGTTTGGGCCACTTGGACCCTCTTGAACCTTCTGGGGCCAACCTGCGGTCTGTGACCTGCGGCTTGAGGGACCCACTTGCGGGATCCATCGTGGGTTGTGAGGCCCACCTGTGAGCTTCTTTCCTTTTTTGGGCCCTTTTGGGCTGTTTGTCTCTTTTGGGCCACTTGGACCCTCTTAAACCTTCTGGACTTTGATGAGCTTGTCATATCAAAGCTCTGTCATACTTGAACAAACCTGAATATAAAATAGGGTATTTTTCATATGTTATCAATATAGTTAACTTCCATTGCGGGCATCCACAAATCAAAAAGTTTGCGGACATTTTTTGGCCATTGGATTTCACAAATCAATGGCGGAGATTTGAAAAAAAGGAAAAGAAAGAAAAAAAAAGAAAAAAAGTAACCCTAAGGGAATAATTTCCGTCGTTGATTTGTGAAATCCAATAGCCGAAAAAAATCCGTAAACTGTGAGATTTGCTGATGTCCGCAATGGAAAATTTATGTATATATATATATATGATATACGGGTATTCATCCCTTGCATAAGTGAACTAGAAGACCGGACGGGAAGACCGGATTTTTATCAAGAATTAGCCGCCTACCCGATTGCTCGGCTTCTCGGTATGCTTACTGAGCAGGCTGCTCGGTAACCTGCTCGGTTCAGTCATGTGAACGCATCACTGGCTCTTTCTCCCACTTTTGCTCGCCCGGCTACCTCACTAACCGTCTGCTCGGTAGCTCAGTAGCTCGGCTACTCGGTTACGGCTCATCATCTCTGACATTCACCTTCCTAGCTCCATGCTTGCACGGTACCCGGTTTCGTTCTCGGTTGCCTGCTCGGTAAGACCCCTTCTAGTAATTTCACCACCTTCCAAACCCCTATAAATAGGGGTCACCCCCCCATACCTCAGGTACGCGCTCATTTACTTTTGCTTGGACTTCTCTGGACTTTGGACTCCCCCTTTCCCGCTATGAGCCTTCTCGGTAGCCTGCCCGGTATCCTACCCGGTATAGTCTGCTCGGTCAAGCTTCCTCGGCTTTCTCTCCCCTGCCAGCTCAGTCAGTGTCTGCTCGGTAGCCTTCCCGGTACTACCTGCTCGATAGTACCTGCCCGGTAGCCTGCTCGGTAGCGCCTGCTTGGTTGCATCTTGCAAGGGGGCTCCCGCAACTTTCATCACCTGCTGACTTAAGCAACGGAGAGGTCTCTCCGGGGTCACACCCTGGGGTACCCTCTGACGTGTTTGCTCATCCATCTCAGATCCCAGATTCTCACAGGTTCTCTCTCTTTGGAGCTGATCGGAATCACCTCCGGATCACCTTTCACTCCTCCCACGAGCCGACCGGGTCCACTCCGCCGGCCGGAGCCACCTCATCATGATCGGATCGGGACTTTGATGATCGCCTCTGGAGGTTCCTGGGTGCTGACGGCCCTCGGAATTTTTCCAGGAGTATCATTTGGTGCCGTCCGTGGGAAACGACCGAATAAGTCACGCCATGGTGATCCTGATGCGCCCAAAGAAACTTTGCAATCCTTTTCGCAACAAATCTCCTTCTCCCGTCAATCAAACAGATGATGCAAGAAACTCCCCTCGCCCACAATCTCTAACACAAAACTACCCCATCACTCGAGAGGAGGTCGCTCGGATAATGACACAGACAATGATGACCTTCATCGCAGAGATTCGACGGAGGCTTCCCTCTCCATCGCCTGAGACAGCTCCGGGGTCCCCGATTTGCGCGACTCCGCTCAAGAGGCAACCTCCTCCTCCTGATCCTCAACCGAGACCTGCTCAATAGTGCAGCTAAAGCACTGAGGAATGTCAAGTGCTTCAGAGCCAGCGCATGGTTCCACAGTCTGTTCCTCCTTCCTCAGGATCTCAACAAAGCCGCCGTAGAAAAAAATGGTGCCTGCTTCAGAAAACTTCTAGTCACAACACTAATGAATGCCGAGTGCTTCATAGCTAACACACGGCCCAGCAGTTCGCTCCTCCTCCCTCGAAGACCGGTCGGACCACTCGCACAACTCCGACCAGAATGTAGCCCCCTTCGGAACCTCAGCGTGGGCTGGCTAAGTGATGCAGTTATCAAAAAATTCCCGACCACGACACAAAAGAGTACCGAGTACAACAAAACCGACATACAACCAGACAACATCCTCCTACTGACCATTGCAGATCCTTCTCCCCAACTCGCAAGAGGCGCAAAAGAGGTTCAAGCCCTGAATCCGAAGAGCGAGAGGCTTCGGCAGCAGGGAGATGAACAACTTCACCGGTTCTGATAGCACACGAACTCCCCAGGAAATGAACTGAGCCGCTACTCACTGCAGATGTCTCATCATCCAGCCAGAACAACAAAGGCATCACCTTCCGCAAGAAGTAATCTCAATCCCAGAAAGTAGTCAATCAAAGGACAATCGCTAAAGGCGTCCTCCGCCTCCAAAGCCTCTGTCATGCAGGACTCACTGATGAGTTCCTCTTTTGTATTTTCTTCTTTTTCTCTTACTTGAATGTACTTGTTTATGTTTTTAATAAAATCTGGGATTAACTTGAGCGTCGGAGGGGCTTCCCAAGATTAAAAACCTTGGGTCCCTGCTGATAAGTTTGCTACATAACACAGGTCTCAGAACACACAAGGATCGCTCAATCCACTCACTGCAGCGTTGATACCATGCGTCCAAACCGTGCCTCAACTTAGCCATTGAAGTTTTCACTTCCGCAACATAAAGCTCTCGGTGAAATTCTTGCGCTCTCTCACCTTTCTATTTTATCACGAAAGATGATAAAATAAAGAGCATAACGGAACAAGATTTTTCCCTCGCAAAGTAATGCAAACCGGATCCGTTCTTCACCTATTTGCCGTAGGAAGGGACGGGTCCGTTCCAAAACTGAGTATGAGTCGGCTCTCGTCCGCATCTCTGTCTCAGTGGTCTGGATGGGGCACTCGAAGCCCTCGGGCCGGGAAAACCCCGCCACTGAGTCGGGTCCGCTCCGTAGGGAAAAGTCTCGTCTTCATTAAGTCCTGCTAAAAAGTTTAATAGCCTAACCATCCCGCAGTGAGAATCAGTCAACTCTCGTCCGCATCTCTATCTTAGTGATCCTGGATGAGGGACCTGGAGCCCTCGGGCCAGGAAAACACGCCACTGAGTCGGGTACGGTCCTAACGATTTCAATATCAAGTAAAGGTCTCAAATTGCGCAAGCTGAATTAATCCGCTCCAGACAGCGTGGATTTCATGACCCGTATCCCGACTTAACTACCGTACGTCGTCGGGAAGATAAAAGATACTTTCATGTTTCGACCCTAGTCCATGACACTACCCTCTCTCTCATTTTAACAGATAGCATTATACAAGAAGTAGAGACGAAGTGAGGATTTTTCCTTGCAAGGCGAAGCCAATCGGACCCGCCTCTTCCTCTATGGCATTCCACAGGGAAAGCGGATCCATCTAGCATGGGTATGAGCCGGCCTCCCACATCCCGAAACTCTCAATAATAGTACCAGGGGGACCTGTAGTTCCACGTCAGGGGGACCCTCCTATAGTGAGTCGAGTCCGCTTAGCAGGGAAAAATCCTACCTCTGTCGAGCCCTTCGCAAGAAAACGACTCTTACTTTCTCACCCCAGGCACATTAGTTTTCTCTATTTTGCGTGCGGGTGTTCGTTTGTATGGTTGCAGGACACATTAGTCTTCCCGTTGTAG
The DNA here is from genome assembly GCA_028571145.1 of Dionaea muscipula. Taxonomy (NCBI): domain Eukaryota; kingdom Viridiplantae; phylum Streptophyta; class Magnoliopsida; order Caryophyllales; family Droseraceae; genus Dionaea; species Dionaea muscipula. The sequence goes on from JAOWBR010175980.1 coordinate 8,623, forward strand.
CAATGGTCAAGTCGCCTACCATGCTCGTTGTTTTCAATGGTTTCCTTACGTCCTTGCAGGCTGGGTCTATCCCACCTCGGAGTGTGCACCCATGTTTTGGGGATGCCCTCCACAGAGTAGTTTCGAAGTGTTCCGGGCTTGTCCCGAGGAGTTCCGAAGGATTGGAGGATTACAACCGGCCACAGAGTCGTATTACCGGGCTTATCCCGAGGAGTTCCAAAGGATTAAAGGATCACAACCGGCCACAGAGCCATATTTCTGGGCTTGACCCGAGGAGCTCTGGAGGTTTCGAGGATCATAATCGGCCACAGAGCCGTATTATGAAGATCTTGGGAATGCCAGTCGCACACGTAAGCTGGGACTATTCCCATCCAACTGGCGATTATTATCCCGCCATGGAAGGTGAAAGGATTTATCCACTTCCACGGTAAGGTGGATAACACTTGCCAGCTGTGGCTCCTTGGCAACTATTCATTCGCTATTGATCAATCAGTTGGCTAGCAATTGTTTCTAACCCCTCAGTTGTTATATTCGACCGTTCGGTCGCCAGCGCTAACCGTTACAGGTTTGATCCTCCCTTTACTTAACTCACACCAACTGCTTAGTCATATTACTCAGCTTTTTAGCCGACACACACCGGCTCTTTAGCCGTTCTCATTGGATTCCTTAAAGAATTCGCTATGCTCTTATCTTACGTATATATTTAACCACTTGTGCATGTCTATAATTTTTGAAAGTATAGGACTGCAGTATCATCCGGAAAAGCGGAAATGATTCTATCAAAGTACCCCGCCTAGAATAATTTCTTGGCCCTTATTCTCGGCACATCGATCGCGTCCATCCCATTGGCTATATGATTCGATCACTCGATCATAGGTAACCTCTATTTTTCAGGTTACTATGCCGGCTAACAAACATTACTTTATGCCTTGATTTTAGGATTACTATACTCGACTTCTCAGTAGTCATCACCGGCTCCTCAGCCATCGTCTCCGGCTCCTCAGCCGATGCTTCAGGCCTTTCAAAGCCAAATGCTTCCGGCTTTTAGCCGATATCATAAGAGCTGGTTTTCACCAACAATTTCATATTAGACTAATTATGTCTGATAATTTTTGGCGCACAAAACACCAAGATTCCGCTTGGCGCCAAATGTTGGTGATTCCTACAGGCCTGCAGGACGCAAGGACCCACCTAGCGTCAGCCTCTTGGCGCATGGCCAGTTCAGAAAAATTCCTCGACAGGAGCATCCCCGCTTGGTAAATTCTGTCCACTCATCGCATGGACCACATGGCGATAGAGTTCGCCCGCGTCGTCGATACAGCTCGACAACCCCGACCCCTTCTTTTAGACCGGCACCGGTATCCAAAGCTCAAGCTAACCGGCTGTTAGGAGACCGCTTAACCCCTTTTACGTGCCAGCCTACTCAAGCAAATTGGCTTGAACTATGCCCACTTAGTTTTGGCCAGGATTAACACATTGACGTCATCATGTTTTCCCCTTTGCTATAGTTAGAATATCAAGGAGCAGATGAACACGAAAGACATTGCGAACAAGCAAAAGTCGAAATTTCATTGATTGAAAAGAGGATTACATCAAAAATCAGGTAGCAACGCCTTTTCCGGACAGAATCCAAAGAAAAGGACAGAGACCTGGATCCTAAAGTCCTAGACATTTACGATTCAAAGATAAACAGAAAAGAAACAGAAAGAGGAAGAAAAAGCCAACGAAAAGATCAGCAGTCATCACAGATCAGTTGGCTCTTCCTGAACAGGGTCCGCAGGCTCATCGTGCGTGGGTATTTGTACCCTGTCATCTTCACCTCCCAGCTGTTGACCCATCGCACCACCACCACCACCGGCCGTCGGGAGCTCTCCCACCTCAAAATTGAATCTGGCGCGTGCGAGAGCACGAAATTCTTGTTCTTGACGAGACAGGGTGTAACACCCAAAACCGGGTGCCACCGGTGATAACCCATGGGGTGAGCCACGGGTCATTGAATCCAAAAGGAAATCATGCAAGAAACTAAAATGGAACAATACCGAGATAAAAACAGTCGAATCATCATGTGTGGGAAACGAAGATACCAAAATAGATCCATCTCCAGATAAAGATAAACATCTACCATCACGCCTTAAAGCTATCATACATGCAAAACATAAACTTGGTCTATAAATCTCACAACGGGAAACCATGTCCCAAAATAACCGTTAAACCCCAACCATCAAATCAGAGTATCAAAACATCATGAACATGCAGCGGATAAACATGGAATATAAATCCTATGAGGCCACACCGTTTCCCGCCGCATCCGTCTAAAAATCATGCTCAAGACCTGTCAAAATAGACAGGGGTAAAATCCGTCAGCTAGCGATAGCTGGTGAGATGAAACACGACATAAGGTAAATGAATAAAACATGCA
>JAOWBR010175991.1:0-11041 GCA_028571145.1 Dionaea muscipula
CTCCTCCTACTGTGGGTGATTCTCCTCCCGTAGCCACGCCTGAGCCGACCTCTGCTGATGTCTCATCCTGATTCCTCGTCTCCGGATTTTCTTCCCTCTACGTCTTCCGATTTGGATGCTCCTATTGCCCCGCGGAAGGGCCAGCACAACTGTGCTACTTATCCTTTATCTGTCCATATCTCCTATGCTGGTGTCTCTTCTTCCTTGCAGGATTTTATCTCACGGTTGGATTCTCATTTTGTTCCTCGGTCCTTGTCTGATGCTCTCTCTTCTCCTGGGTGGCAGTAGGCCATGCTTGAGAAACTTCAGGCTTTAGAGGCCAATCGTACATGAGACCTTGTCCCTTTACCTATCGGGAAGAAAGCTATTGGCTGCAAATGGGTCTATGATGTGAAGATTACCCCTGATGGCTCTGTTGCTCGCCTTGTTGCTCGCCTTAAAGCTCGGTTGGTTGCCAAAGGCTATGCCCAAGTTTATGGCATTGATTAAACAAACACCTTTTCTCTTGTTGCTAAGATGACTTCTGTTCGTCTTCTTATCTCTCTTGCTGCTTTCTCGGGGTGGCCTCTGCATCAGCTTGATGTGAAAAATGATTTTCTTCATGGGGATCTTCTTGAGGAGGCTTATGTGAAGCAACCTCCCGGCTTTGTTGCTCAGGGGGAGTTATCGGATCATGTATGTTGGCTGAGAAAATCATTGTATGGGTTGAAACAATCTCCCAGAGCATGGTTTGGCCGGTTCAGTTCTGTGGTGATGAAGTTTGGCATGCAGCGGTCTGCAAAGGATCACTCAGTCTTTTATAGACATTCCAGTATTGGATGCATCTTTTTAGTTGTCTACGTGGATGATATTGTTATTACCAGGAGTGATAGTGCATGGATTATGTCACTCAAGGTCTTCTTGCAGAGGCAATTCCAAACTAAAGATCTGGGACAATTGAAGTACTTCTTAGACATGGAGGTTGCTAGGTGCAAACGTGAGATTTTTCTATCTCAGCGTAAGTATGCACTTGATCTTCTACAAGATATGGGTATGTTAGATGCCAAGCCGAGTGATACTCCGATGCTTCTTGGAGTAAAACTCGTTCTTGAAGAAGGTGACACATATAAGGAGCCAGATCAGTATAGAAGGTTGGTGGGCAAGTTAAATTACCTCTCTATCACTCGACCGGATATTGCCTTCTCAGTCAGTGTTGTCAGTCAATTTATAGCGGACCCTTGAACTCTCCATTGGGAGGCTGCAGTCTACATCCTTCGATATGTTAAGGGGCATCTGAGCAAAGGCTTATTCTATAGTGACCATGGACACCGGTGCATAGAGGGATTCTTTGATGCAAATTGGGTAGGATCACCATCAGATTGGAGGTCCACTACCGGATATTGTGTTTTTGTTGATGGAAATCTAGTTTCTTAGAAAAGTAAGAAGCAATCCGTCGTCGTCAGATCAAGTGCAGAGTCTGAATATAGGGCCCTTGCCCATGTCACTAGTGATGCCACATACCTCCGCCAGCTACTTGATGAGTTGAAGTATCCGGCTCCACGACCTACCCAACTTTGGTGTGATAGTCAGTCTGTCATACATATTACGTCCAATTCGATGTTTCATGAACGTACCAAACATATTGAAGTGGACTGTCATTTTGTAAGAGAAAAATTACAAGACGGCGATATTGTACTGAATTTTGTGAAGATTGGAGATCAATTTGGGGACATTCTTATCAAACCTCTAGTTGGAAATCGGGTCAAATTTCTTTGTAACAAGTTGGGCATGATCAATATCTCTGCTTCAACTTGAGGGGAAGTATTGTGATATATACTATAGCTCATTGTCTTAGTCTAGTGTATTATGATTGTGGCCCATTGTGTGAGGCCCATTTTGAATAGGCCCATAGACTGGGACTATATATCTTTGATGTAGAAACCCTTTTTTGAATTAATGAAAGTGTGAGAAACAGCAACAATATGAACAGGTGATTTTATGGTCTGTGAGTGAATATGGTCATGTGTTTATTGCATGAACAATCTTGGTGAAATATATCTGTTTTTAGCTCAAGGTCTTTAGTTTTCTAGTCCAAAGAAAGAGTGCCATTAACAAGGCATCCAACTCCGAAGTAGTTTTAGGGAGTCTTTGGTTTAGTTTGTTTTGTTAGTTGATGTTGTTGATAGGTGCTAATAGCCAATGCTATCAGGTGTGACATCTCCTGTTCATTATGTTGCCATGTTTATTAACACCAAACTAATACTTTGTAGTACATAAATGCTTCAACAGAAAGGTCATTGTAGCATGTGTATATAACATGAAGGTCCATTGTCACACCCATTGTAAACATGCATTATAATTTTAAATTTGACCTGTCATGGTTGGCCTGTCACCCATGGGTGCCAAAGGAATCCTTGGGTGATCTTGTAGTTCTTTCAAGGTGGAGACAATGAGATTGGTCTATGGATTTTCCTTCTTTTTGCTTTGCCGCATTTCATTTCCCTTAAGGGTTGAAGGGAGATAGTGTATCAAGTTGTTTGCAAGGGCCAATTTGCTTCTCTTTCCGAGAGATCCCAGATTAGGGAACCTTACTGCTGGTATAAACAAAGGTCACATGAATAATTTGTTTACCCTTTTTTTTCCTAGAGATAAATATATATGGAAGCCTCTATGTCTTTGTTCTTTCCAAGCAAACATTTCATAGAATTTGTTTTTCAAGACTATTAAGATAATATATTTTTTGGGTCTTTTACCACAAGGTTAATCCCTTAGTAGAGTTGGATTTCTCATCATGGTAACAGTGCATGGTATCAGTGCAGGTGTTATCAAAGATAATGAGTTTGAATTATGCAAGTATGGGACCCTTTTTAATTCAACATTTGATATGAGGGTCACTGCACAGTCCATCCTTCAAGCTCAAAGGGCATTTACATGAGAAGATGTGTTAAAATTTAAATATATTTTATGAGAGCTTGGATCCTCAACAAAGACAAACATTTTGAGGCTTAAATTTGGTAGATCTTTAACTTCAAGAGGTGCCGCTTGCCAACTCAATGTTTTTGGAAATCGGTGCTACCAACTCCTTTCCTTCCTCTTCTCCTCTCATTTCTTACCGGGCCATGGAGGGGAGGGGAAGAGGGGTTGCGGAAGGTGATGAAACTTTAAGAGGTAAAACAATATTGAAGTGCTGAAAGTTTTAAGTGAAAGATGTAAAGCTTTGTAAGAGGACATCCATAGCAATGCTAAGGGTACTTTTTATGCTTCTAAGGAAAATTTAGAGAGATGAAAAAAAAGAAAATTATGCTAATTTTCCAAATGCCTTAGTTTCTTGAATTGTTTTGTTGTTGTTAGACATGACTGGATTTTTTTTGGCAAGTTTTTAATTAATTTTTTTTTTTTGGTAAGACATGACTGGATTTCCTTTTTTGATATCGATGTACCTGAGACCTAATACTATCTTCGACTCGATGGTTGATGTTAGGATGTTTTACTAAAGTTTCTGGCAACAAAAATGTTAGGTTGGAACAGCTCATATGGCAGAGGGTTTGTTGAAGGAACCTCACGCTCGGCTCTCCTCTCTAGAAGACCCCTGCACAACAAAGTCCGAGTATGGGAAGGCACCACCAACAAGCTTAGAAATCCGTACCGATACTATTGAACCCCCTGTAGTGCATGTACTTGATAGTCAACAGGAAAAAATGGATAACACATCTGAATCTTCTGGCTTGCCCCTTGGGAAAGAATCTTCTAAAGGGCTGAAGGGGCTGTTGAAGTTTGGAAGGAGAAACCATATGTCAGTCACAGTTGAATCCAGTGTCAAGTCTGATAAACTCCATCTTGAGGGCTCCAGAATCGATGATAATCCTACCTCTGCTGGCTTTGCTGGTGAAGGTGGGCATTCTTCATTCGCTTTCGTTCTTAATTATAGGTTCCTGTCATCATTCTAGGAAGAAAGTAATGGATAAGTCGATAGGTTTTAGTTTGGACTTATTCTAGGATGTGACACCCCCTTGGCAACATCAGTATCCTTTTGCCATCCTCAATCCCAGCAGTCTCCAGTACACTACCGAGTACCAATCACCACCTTCCTCAGTGATATAGCAATGCCACATTGTAAAGCATATTTACAGTTGCAGCTCCTCTTTGCAATGCAAAATGCGGTTTGCCTAGGATCCTTACTGGAACAGCATATGCAACAACTTGCCAGCTGCATTGCCAAGACACCAGAGTTTCTATGAGATATGCTAATCAACTATTTGCATTATAACGAACTTTCTAGTTGATCATATAGTTGAATATGAAGTCAGAAAAAGTTCAGTGCATTTATCCATGTGATTCTCTTAGACTCAACTGCATATGTTCTCTTTTGTTTCTGCATTGCTTGGGAAATATTATGCTTATCTAGTGCTTATAGACTGCTAATTGTTATGGACCAGTTAACATGTTGAAGACTCTCCTCTCCCAACCTGAGACCAGCAGCACCGGCAATTCATCCAAGAAGTGTGAGTCAATGCTGCATATCCCTGATTATTTTCTAGAAAGCATTGGTTCAAACATTACATTAGAACTGTGATATGTAAGGGTTATGTGATCATGTTACTTCACTTCTTGCAGCTTCACGGCCCTTCTCTCTGTTCGCACCCTTCCGGAGCAAGACTGGTGAAAAGAAGCTAAGCTGGTGACTATATTCAAGTCGGTTATTTTGATAGTGAAGAAGCCGTGTGGTTCTCATCCCTCTGCTGTGAGAAGTGGATTTCATCAGAAGGGTTGTTTCAGGACATTTCCTGGGAGTCACCATAATCAAGTGCTTATATGCTTTAACTTTGTCTTTCGAATCTTTTAGTCAGGCGACTACATCGCCTTATTGTACTTTTGACCTTGCTTCAATTGGAATCTATGGGAGCATTTTTAAGTGTGACAGTTACTTTTCAATGGTCCTTAGGAAAGTCAGTTTGGAAACTCCCTCTCTCTTCCTGATTGGTTAAACTATTGGCAGGTCCTATTTAAATTGAAGATAATGATACTATATCAACCAATCAAAGAAAGAATTTTCAAGAGATTGTTGACAAAATGACTACTGTTATGAGTGGTATAATGTTTTGTCCAGAACTTTAAGGTTAATTTTCACTTTGGAGTACTGTACCTGGTGTCAACAGTCAAGCATATGCTTGTGACCTTGTTTGTATGCAAATATAGATAAAGGGGAGATCTCTGTAGCAACAAAGAAAGATGAGGAGGAAGAACTCGAGAACCAAAAGTACACTTAACCATGTGAACCGTTGCCTTGTTTGAAACGTCTCAACCACGCTCTGGTGCATTGGCTTTATCATGGTGTGATAGAACAATATGTGTTTATTTCAAGAGATATCATCAAGTTAGATTCAATCTTTGTCAGTGACTTCGTGTCCAGCTGCATAAATTGTTTGTAATCCTGGTGCAAAATCCAGTTGATCAATGTAATGGTGATTGGGAACTTCTGAAACTGTGCATAACTGACTACTAGAGTATTTTCATGGTCATTGAATAGAATTTTTCATTGATGTCCATTTGCAGCTCCCAATATGATGAGTTTACATACCTAATACTATTTTTGACAGAATAAACCTATGTCAGGCGGTGCTATGGTTTCAGCGCTACCGAAGAAGTTCAATAATCAGGCAAGTAGAACAACATTGCCTCTTGCGTTACTTTCGCCAAAAAAAAATTCAGGAAGCTACAGGAACTTTACTAGTCGAATCTAATTACTAAACAAGCAATGTTGCTTTTGCTCATCCTAGTTAATGCTTCCCTTGCTAAGCATTCGGCAGCTTCTTGAGGATCACCTATGTGTCTGATGAGGTTCACAGCTTCTTGATTCTTCATCACCTGAGAATGATAGATTAGAAGCACCACACCACACACAAACCATGACATTACAGGGTCTATAAAATGTCCTTCCTTATTACCTCCCAAACTCCGTTGCTGGATAAAATGATGAATTCAGTTTCTGAATCCACTCTTTCCCCATCAACTACAAGTTCTGGTCCTTTGGATGACCTATTGCTTCCATCTTTAGCCAAACCACATGCTTGTATTCGTACTTTTGGCATCCGTATTGCACCTGTGATAGACCATGTTAGGGTCGTGGAGTAAAGAACATAAATGCACTTGCAAACACTAGCCTGTCCCTGAGATATGGAACCACTGATTAATTACTATATATCTGCAGGCAGCTCAGTTAGACATTTGGAAAAGCGAAGCCATTCATCCACATGGGAAGATAGATGGATGGATGGATGGATGTAATTGCCTTTGAGGAACCTGCGCGGCCAATGACTTCCGCTGGTGTAATATTGGTTTCTTGTCCCCAACTGATGTGCCACTCCGTTTCTGCAAGATATGGCCTTGTAGTCTCCCATAGTAGCTATTATGATCTTCTCTCCATTTATCACCAACAAGGAAGCAGACCCAACGTTCAACTGCTCATCTTGTTTCAGGGCATCTTTCAAATCAGCTCGGGCATTCACGTACGCCTTAGTCATAGCCTCTTTGCTCTTCCTTCTAATACTGGACTGCATTCGGCCACAGAATTAATCCCAGTTAGCATATACATATATACTTGTTGATCTCAGATCACTGAATCTGTTTTTACTTTTTAGATCCTTTAATTTTTCCTTGTTACTTGAGACAAAAATTTTACATTTAGCATGTGTATATGAAAAATTGAGCTTACCACTTTTGGGTTCCGATCAAACAAATGTGCCTGTATATATCTACTGATCTTGCTGCCAATTCTAGCATCAGAAACTCCATAGAACCACACCTCAAGATGCCCAATTTGCTCTCGTTGTACCACCACGGTATCCGACTCCCCTCTGACCGACTGATCAATCCTGAACTTCCGTCCCTCGACCACATGGTACCCATGAGAGATCGGGTTCATCCATGATGCTCTCCTCTCCTTGTCGGACTGTTCACCACCGTTGCTCCACCCTCCATCTCCTACAAGGAACCTCCTCAGCCTGATTCCCTGCAGAAACATTCATCAGTCATCTCACACACACACACACACACCCCATCATAAAAACATTGGAGGAAGGAAAAAATTCCGCAACCTGGTTTTCTAAAAAAAAGCGATTGAATTAGAGGAAGGTGAGTGGTGGGATGATCATACCTTGAACTTGAGATGTAGATCCCTCAACCCCATCAAGATTATTCTTATGGATCAAAAAGATCATGTGGATTCCTTGTAGATATTTGCTTTTGGTGATTATGATATAAAAGTCGAATGAAAGAGTACCATATGTTTGCCCCCCTCTTCTTTTTGATACTGTAGAAAGAGAAAGAGAGCAGGGGATTTGTTATGGTTAGTCTGTATGATAGTACTTTGAAAAGATCTTTCTAATCAGGGTGGGGGGAGGGGGGAAGAAACAAACATTTAATGGTATGGAAGTGGGCAAGTCAAACAAAGGACTAGGAGGAGTCCCTTTCAAGTCTCCTTTTCAATAGGGAGAGAGAGAAAGAGAGAGGAAGGCAGTTTTGAGTTTAATAGGTCAAAAGGATACCATTAATTTGAAGGTAAATATACTACTACTAGTAGCAGTTTTCTTCAGTCTGCTGTTATGTTTTTTTTCCCTCTTCGCGTTGTCCTTGTGAGGTAGGAATTAGGAAAAGGTAAACGTAACGTAAGATTAGGCTTTTTTTCCTGGGGGGTTCAGTTGTGATGAATCCCATGAAATCCGAGATCAAACACAAGCAAAAGTACTGTCTAGCTCAATTGACTGGTTCTAGAGTAGAGATGCTGTCTCTCTCTCTCTCATTATTACAGTTAATCTTTCATAAAAATAAAAACCAAGTACAATCAACAAAAATCAATAGATTGACAATTTATAAATTATAATTTATCGCATTGACCAAACGAGATTTATTATTTTTATAAGATAACTCAAGTTTGAAGGAAAATAGCATGTGATGAGACAGACCATCAGCAACTCAATCTTCGTTATTTTTTTGCGCAAGCTTGGTTGAGTTGAGACCATTACCTCAAAAAGGCCCAACGGCACCTAACTTAGTCAAAACTCATAACATGAAAACCAACTCAATATGCAGCACACTCTGGAAAGTAACGAGCTTGATGTAGACAAAAACCGCTGCTATGAGCCTACTCCAATTTTTCAGTTTCCATGGATCATCGCTAGCCATCTCTATGATAAGTTGCTGAGATTTAAAACGAGAATAATAGAACGTCGCACAAATATAATATCCAGGATCGATTACACGACAGTCTTGCCAAACAATTCTTCACTGCTCAAAAACAATTTCTACTGTAATTCAACACAGCAACTAAAACAGAGCAATAACATCTCAAAATCCGTCAGAGAACATCTCAAAATCTTAGGCTGCAGTTTCCTTTTTCAACTCTGCAAGCTCCCGCCTGATCAAACCAGCCCTCTGCAACAAGTCAAAAAAAAAAAAAAAAAACACCAAAAAAAACAAAGTTAAAGTGACTAACTATAGTCGAGGCAAGTAAGACAGATCATGAGCATAGATAGCAGATAGTAGTCTTGAAAAAACAATTCAAATTAATTGTGAAAAGATCACTTTCACACTTTTCACATCCCACCCGCGACCACAGAAAAATTATTACTATTCGGCGCACTATTATTATCAGATTTTTTGTATACATATAGTCAACCCCGCCTAGTGACAAATAGCCGTATTATTGTTGGTGATGTTGTAAAAGACATACCCAACCAAAACCTCCCAAGCAAAAGCCAGAACACAAAAAATAGATTTTATATATGAATGCCAACATTTCGTTTATCTGGCTATCGAAGTATAAAGACTCAGATTTGAGGCAGTTCATATGTTTGAAAAGGGGAATAAAAGAAACAGCTATCAGACTTTCAGAATGGCAAAAGTAGAACATCAGCATCACTAAATAACAAATGTATTAGAAGAACAAACCTTAATCTTGGCCAACATGAGCTTGAACCTATCAAAATCATTGAGAGAGGCTCTCCTCTTCTGAACAATCAGCTTCCTACCCCATGAGCTGTTCTCCCACTTGTTCTTGACATCTGTTGCTACCACAAATCAGAACCAGAAGACGATACACGACATAAAGAAATGGAATTATTATATAACAATCGTAGGTCTACCTGCTTCTTCCATAGCTTTAATCAGGATACTCTTCTTAGGAGACCTCCTGATGTTGATCTTTATGTCAGTCAGAGAAAGCCTCTTGAAGTTCATCTGGCACCTTATCATATCAGGAGCATCAACAAGAGCCTGCGGTCAAGGCATTCCCCAACATGTTTAACAACAAATCTTCGACCAGAACCACAAGTTTGGGAAAAAAAGAGGTGCAAAGAATAGATTCATTATGCTATAGATGTAAATGCATAAATTGCCAGACAAATTCAGACCAATGTCAAAGAAATCACATGCACATATATAACAAATAAAACTTAAAGCTCTCGAAGATGAGTTTCAGGTTAGCTAAGCATTGGTCAAGGCATGTGATGCATACCATGCAAGCAATACACATAAAAATAACAAGGCTCTTCGAATGGCCCTATGAAAGAAAGTCCTAGCATGGAACAAAAAAAATTTAGATGCCATAGAGAAGGCATTTACATATTTCACTTAGTCCTTGAAGATCTCTTATATCCCCAATCAAGCACTTCCTATCCACATAAGGCCACCAAGCACCACAACAAGATTTTAGAGTGATCAGCATAAAAAACATATAAACTGCCAACATATATTCCATTCGTAAGTAAATAGCAAGACAAGATAAATTCGATGAAAGAGAGAATGATGTAGCAGACACCAAAAAACAAGTATATGGAAGCTCTTCCATACAAATACCCTAAATCTTTAAAAGAAAAATCCCCACTTGTGTTCAATCTTAGTTTCAAGAGAACTTGAAATCATTTTCAGTCTGAAACAATAAGACTAAATCGAATGGAGAAAAAGCAAGAAAGCAACAAATAACAGTATTCAACATAGCTTTACAAATTCAATCAGAGTTATGGGACTATTCTCCCACACCTCGAATATGGTAAGAAACCAATCGCAAGCGGGGCAGGAAGTCCAAATAAAAAATGGTATAACTTTTCCTTCAATTTGTTTTACATTGACCCAGCGCTTACCTCATCTCTCAAACCTTGGCCAAGACATTCAGAATACATATTCGGGTGCAGAATACCAACAGAACTCGCATTATTTCATCCAAAAAGACTGAAAGTGATCCAATCAGTATCCTACGCTATCCAACTATCCATGTGAAGAATACAGTTCCTTGAGATTCAAACAGTTATAAATAGACCAAAAATAAGCTTATCCAATCTTTACACAAAACCCCATCAACATTTTCAAAATAAAAAGTGCAATAGACCCCAAAATCCAATCCCTAAATCTCCATTTCACATTTTCACTATTCTATAACAATATCCCTCAATGCTAACAATGGAAAAACCAGCACCAGGAGAGGAAGAAAACCTTACCCGGTTCTGGTCAACGACGTCAACAATGACGACGAGCTTGCCATACTCCTTTCCGTAGTTGACGAGAGCAACTCTCCCGACCTCAACGTACCTCTTGAACGGCTGGCATTCCACACACAAACACAAACACAACAAACAGCAACATAATCGGTTCAGGATCCACTGTCCAATTCATCAAGGAAAAGCTGAAGATCATGTTCAGAGTAATATAAAGAAAGAGAGAGTGAGCGCTCACCATTTTCGCGGAGGTCTTCTTGTCGCCCAGCGACGGTGGAGAAGAAAGGAAACAGAAAGAGATGGCGGAAGGGGAGCAGAGTGAGAGCAGCCGATTGTAGGTAGAGAAGAGAAGGGGAAGGTAGGAGATAGGGTTTTATTCTTTTGATTTATATTGGGGTTTTCTAAGCCGTCAGATCTAGGTTTCGTGCTTTCCATTAGATTCCCTTGAGAGCTGCTTTAGGTCGTGTTAAACTCAACCAGTTTTAACTAAAAACAATGCACTTTTTTAAAAAATTTTAAAAATATTCTTACCTTTTTAAAAAAATTATAAAATTGTCAATTCTCTACATATATTG
>JAOWBR010176012.1:0-11039 GCA_028571145.1 Dionaea muscipula
CACAGAGTCACTCAAATTCAAGATTATCAAGTTGTATGCATCTTCTTGAATACTATCAACATTTTTAAGTTGTTCTTCAGACCACATCTTAGCATCCATTTCAAGTGCTATTAATAATCTTTCTCGTGACAGCAGAGCATGCATCTTTCTTTTCCAGGTTCCAAAATCACACTTCTTAGTCAAACAAGAAATCTCAGTTCTAACAGATGTCATGACTCTATCCTTACTCATCACAGCAGAAAAAAGCAGTGGAAGCACAGAATCACAGCACACGAGTTACAACAAGTAACCAGTGTAGAACACAGAATTAACAGCTTGTTAGTTACAACAGGTAACCACACGGGAGATCAAATCACACCAAAAGATACTATCACAGACAAATGTTAGAAGTCCAAGCTGCAACTGGTAACAAAAGTATCCAAGGATAATTGCTACAATAGGCAACAAGGGACGAATAACTTAACCACATGCAATCAAAGTCTTTTACACAACATGAGGCACACAAATCCAGTCACAAAGATATGCAACCATTATCATGCATTTATAGTAACAAGACATGAATCGCATATACACCTCAAATTAACCGAATCAGATATCATCAAGAGGTGTTAGGTTAAGATTGAGACAAGAATCGCTTCACACATCAAGAAGCAACGAATCTTGAAGAGTTACTTAAGAACCTCGCTCTGATACCACTGTTGAGAGTTATTCTTAAAGTAACAGGACAATAATCGAAGCACCAAACACAATGGCAGAAATATTATTGAAGCAAAATATACCAAACAACTTCAGTCATAGATCATTACACACATACACATAAAGTTCATGATAAAATCACAGATCTAAGAAACTGAAATTAATATACCAAACGTGGGCTCAGTGACAAGCTAGGAACGCCATCATCGGATCCTGAGCCTCCATCTCTTAATTAGGTCTCGGTTCTCTCGATCTCCAAGGAACTCAACAAGATTCAACACCACAAGAAACAACACCTCGTTAGGTTACGAACAGGACCACTAGAATCACCACCGCAGCACCAGGAGAAGAACAACAACAAGAAGAACTGACCACCACAATCAGAGCAAGAAGAGCTCCGAAGATCTCAGGAAGAAGGAGGAGAAAATCGTCATGAAATCGCCTCACACAGAGAAACCCGAGTGAGAGAGAGAGAGAGAGAGCCAGAGATTGTGTGTAATACACGGGAGTGAGAAAAGGAGGACAAGTTAATCAATCACCAAAAAATGGGGCACAAGGCTTAATGCCCTCTACTGACAGCCTCGGGTGAAGATAGGGCAATTTGGAGACTTATCTGATCATCAAGATGGACAGTAGGGATTTAGAGATGCACCAATGTATCCTTGGCTAAAATCGGCTGGGCCAAATCAAGAAATGGGTCAACCAAGCAGCTTGAGGACTTCAAACATGGGCTGCAACCTTTAGCCCAACAGTATCGTTCCCACGAGGTGAGATGTTCTCAGTGATTTAAAGAAATATCAAATCCTTATCACCTTATAGATTAAAGTCTGACTAGATTATTGGATTTAAGGTAAAGAGAGTAGGGAATAAGGGAGGTAAATTACAACTCTAAGATACCTCAAAAGTGTCAATCTCGAATAATCCCTTAATTGTAACACTAGGAAAGCAATAAATAGGACTCAAACAAAAGTAAAAGAGTTACAAACTAAAACCGTTAATTATAACAAGAATTATCCTTAGTTGTCCCTTAAGAATAAAACTAAGTTATAATTAATTTTTAAAGAAAGCAAGCAAAGAAAGCTGAACAGGAAAGCTGTGAGGTATAACAAACAATATCAAACCTGTGTGTCAAACGAGAGCATTACTGTTGACTATATTCTCTAAAGAAAGAGTGATTTTATCAAGCAAGAGAACCTCGGGTGTCAAACCGAGATTAGAAAGTCCTTTAAAATCTAAGGAAAGCACCTACAAACACTGATGAATGTAGTAGGAACCGTTACCTTGATTTTACTCAATGTCCAACATCTTGCGAAATTCGTGTAAAGATAAGCAAACAGATAGCCGATTAAATGAAGAGTAGAAAATATTTTGGTGCAAGGAGGGGTAATAATAGTTGACTGAATAACAAATAGAAAAGAAATTATAAAACAACTATTATATCCAAACCAATATGCCACCAACTTAGGGCCAATCTTTAAGTATAATAAGAATGAACACTGAAAAATCTATACTCTGATTAAGAACGTCTAAGAACACGATCGTCCTTAAACAAAATATACTAACGAAACAAGGAAGGATAAAGTAAAAAGGAAGTAAAAGAAAACAAGAAGAAAGAGAAATAAAATTAACATAACACTCTTATTAAATCAAAATTAAGGGTCTACAACGATGACTGGACAAAGTCATAGTCATGAAAAGGCTACTGAAAATAAACTAGAACACACTTGACTTAGTAAGATTCCATAGTACATTCGAGGAAAATTGCTAAGTGAAAAACAATTTCAAGTCTACTTCGGAAGATAAGTAAGCAATCAAGGCAAGCCTTAACTTCTTTGGAAGTAAGAAAATACAAGCACTTGATTTAATATTACTTCTTTCGCAACATAAGAAATCGATACTTGCAAATGAACTACTACATGGGGTATTTATAGGCAAGATATCAATAAAATATCTTACCTTCTACATCTAACTAAGTTAACTAAATTCTATCTTCTGCAGCTACAGTGAGAACGTGGCAGATCTTTCATCGCAGCTTAATATGGTCCTTATCTTTAAAGAAAGTGAGTGGGAGCAGCTAGAGATTTTTATCGGAGAAGATAAATCTTATTGGGTCCACATTATAGACTGGGACACATCAGGGAGGCAACAAGGAAGAAGAAGACGAGATATAACATCTGTGTCTGGGTTGAATTTGAAGTGCTAAGACACATATCTTTCCTAGTCGTATATCCCGGCTTTGTAGTGAAAATGGTTCATGGTAATGTCAATAAGCTAATGGGTACTGAGACCGAGATAGTACTCATGTCCATCTATGCTTTTGACATACCTCTTTCGGTTAATTTGATAAGTATTAGAACTGTAGAACGAGATGAAAAACTGTATTTCTAGCCTGACTTTGTCTTGCTAGAACTCTTGACTCTGATGATCAGTAATCTCGCTAGGGGCTGTAAAACAACACAAGGCAATATTGTAGATCTCCTCGATACTGCGGAGATAACCCTCATTTCCAGCTATGAATTTGACTCGTGTTTTTAACTCAAGTCTGTGAACTTTGTTTTTCCACTATCTACGCAATATTAAGCCCGGTTTTGGCTGACTATATCTGCAGGAGTTAGAACCTGAAATAAACTAGAAAATAATCAATAATAAAGGTTTTAAAATATGGTTTAGGGACTAAATCATAAAAATAAAGAGTTTAAAATATAACAAAAACACAGCTATATCAACTCCCTCGAACAGAAATCTTTGGTAGTCCCGGAGCAAAGGTAAGTGTAAAGAATAAGAACAAATGGTAAAAAGAGAAATTCAAAAATCCTAAAGGTCGTGGAATAGATTCAAGATAGTCTTACGTGTAAATTATTTGTTTCCAAAAGATGTGATCAAAAGAGTATTTTATGAGATAGAGATTTGGACTCAGACTTTATTGAGTACTTAGCATTGCAAAAGCCAGAAAATAAGTTTTGACCTATCTCGGAAAATCTATTTGTCCTTTCAAATAGGATCACTCTCTTAGAAAGAATATGTCAAAAGTAAAGAACAAGCTAATAAGAAGACTTCAGAAGTTCATCAAAACAATGCTTTAAGATCAGTAGGTCTTTATTTGGTGGTAATGGTAAGGAAGAGTTGTGCTTTGGCTTGGATCAAATATAAGAATTCAGGTACAATAAATTGAAGTGGTTTGCTGAATTTAATCCTTTAGAAAGATTGTTTGACAGTTTATCAAGATCTCTCCCTTTTCTTCTTGCTTCTAGTACAAACGATAATGGCCCAACATTGCTCCTTTTGACAAATGTTTGCTCACACTTTTGATGACTTGTACCAGCTTTGCTAGCCTTCTTTTTTTTTTTTTTCCCCCATAATCTTTTACCTCTATTTTACTCATTTCTCCTTTCCTGTCCTTTGGCTCAGAGGATGAGACTGTTTCTCAAGCCGCCAATTATGTTTAGTAGACAAGGATTGGAGTTGTGGCCTTTGAGGTGTCATCTTTTGCTTTTATGCTTTAGCTGGAGCTAATTTACTGTATTCTTAGGCCAGTGATCTCAGCAAGATTGATGGGCGTGAAGAAGAGTATCTCCCCAATAATTCTGATGCTAAAGCCAATATATACTTCCTTCCTGTTGAGAGTTTTCGCTCTTCTTTTGCCTCTTCATGGAATAATTGACTGATGAAGTTCTTTCTTCCCTTGGTTGCTTTTGATATATTTATAGGTAAGTCAAAGAAATGTTCATTGTGAGGCTCAAAGAGGGTTGAGATCGGAATTTTGAAGGAAAGAAATTGTTGAAGCTCGAGAAGAAGAAATATTCCTAGCATCATTTCTGTAAGCATTGTAATGTGTAAACTTAAGAATTTTCAAATAGTAACAAACTTTGTTCTAAACAAAAGATAAATGTTTTTGAATGAATGAGTTTACTGGTCTAACCAAATAATTTAATTCACTCTCTAATTTAAAGAGGCTTTGTGTCTAAGTACACCCTAAGTTAAAACAAATTTTTGAAACTTGCAATGCTTCATACTCTTAACTTCATAGTCCAGACTTAGTCATAAGTGCAATACTCAAAGATAACAAAGGATTTTTTTTAAAAAAGAACTAAAATGTACATCCACGAATCCTTGAGATAAGAATTTCATTGAAAATTTTATAAAAAGTGGAGAAGAAACAATGTAGAAAAGATAATAAAATTTATTATCAAAAATAAAATAGAATCTTTCCCTCCAACTTAAGAGTTGGCATGACAACACGCGTTGTCGGGCGCGCTATATTTAGTATTTATAATTACACGGCTTACCACTAAGAAAGTAGCGGTGAGTCGAGGTCGATCCGCAGGGATGGTTGTAAATTCACAAGTTGGACGAATTAATGTTCCTAGCAGGGGATATATCGAATAGGAGATTCGATTAGTCAAATCAGGAATTAAAATGCGATAAAATAAATAATAGGTGTCACCCGAAGGGGCAACGACTCGACCTGAGATGGAGCAGACAGCAGGCGTTCAGTCGGAGCTCGTCACGGTCGTGATGATACAATCATGGTCGTGACCCCCTAATGCTTGTCACGGTCGTGACTGAGAGTCACGGCCTGTCGTGTACCGAGTCCCTCGGGGCAACGCAAACTTGGAACCAAGTCGTGCACGGTTTAGAAGATATGTCGATTTGGCCTATTCTGTGTTACAGCAGATCAAATATTAGGGCACGATCATTATTCGTTTGGTTGATTCAATTCAACATTAAGATTTCATCCAATGTCTAACCTAGCCGATTATCACATGCGGTGTAATCAAATCGAATAATGAAAATAATCCAACGCAAATCACACAACAGCATTAAAGCGCAGGTTTATAGTTGTTCATCAAATCGTAACCCTGACGACAGGAAAATTACCAATCTTACATCTAGGTTTACAAATCTGGACCATTGGCAAATAAAAATCAGAACTTTGAACATCTTAGCCTAGAAAATTAATGTACCAGATGATCGGATTCGATTAACGTGCATCTCATCCGTATATTGGACCCGCCGAGTGCAAAGGGATGATCGCTGTCGTCTCTGCTCGTGCTCCCGAAGTGGATTTCGCCTTCAAGGACCTCCAAAATTGTCTGCAGCCACCTAGGGTTCAAAGAGGAAGAGGGCTCGACTTGCTGCAGATCGATCAATTAAATAGAGTAGCAACCGCAGCCAGTCACGGTCGTGACACACCCGTCACAACCGTGATAAGCTATATTCAGGTTGGGCTTCTGTTGCCAGCTTCCACGCGCATCTGGATGAATTCCCGAGCCTTCGGGCTTGCATGGAACCATGATATGCGTCGAATATTGACCCTTAATCATCCCGGCTCGTGGTCCACCTATGAAACACATAAAATAAACGTGAAAAACAGGTAACGCAACATCGCACCATATAAATGATATACGTAATAAACATGTGCGCTTAGGACCTAAATATAAACATTTTAGCGTAAATTAGGAATGTGTTGGGCACACTTTCTGTGTCTCAACACCCCCCCCCTCCCCAACTTAATCCTTGCTAGTCCCTTAGCAAGTTATCATGAAAAGAATGAAATAAAACTATGCAGTGCAACAATTCTTACATATTCCTAGTTCTACCAGTCATAAATCCCATACAGAAAATAATTAACTGCAACTAGTAAGACAATAAACAACCATGGAACCTGTGTGTGTGCATACAAGTCATACCAGCATGCCTCTAATCCAAGCCAATGCATTTAGGAAAATTAACATAGCATAAGTGCAACTCTATAGCTCACATGCAATTAAAATATATCTATTGTGGACAGTTGTTCACTCATGGAGTTGTCAAAAGCAGAACACTCAAAAGCAATGGTTTCCTAAATTAGGTGACAAACCTATATTGAACCAATGATAGGAAACTAACTACAGAACAACAAACATACTTGCATAAACCAATGCTTGAGATTAAAAAGTCAATGCAGTAGGGAATTGTCTTTGTGGCGCAATAAAAGTAAGGAGATGATAAAATGAAGGAAGACTGAAGGAATGGTATCCAAAGCAAACAGGGGAATGTCACAAAAAACCTTCACTAGGTGAACGACTATTCTCATGCTTAAACTCACACCACACTTTTTCAACCTTCTTGAATTTATTTTTCCATTTCTCCTTCTCATTCTCAGCAGGCCATATTCCTTTTATTTTGAACTTGATTTTTTTTCATTCGCATTTGCAAAGGCCCCTTCATTTTTCTTCTTCTTTCTTTCAACTTTTCTTTTCAACATCTCTTTCTCCTTTTTTTTTTTCAACTTCCCCTTTCTTGTTTCTTTTGTTTTCATGTCAGGTCATCCCCATGAAGAGAATTAAAAGAATCCCCTGAAGTACACTAAGATAGGTAGGGAATCCCGCAGGCTTAACTCCAAGTTCAGAAAAAAAAATTCATGTGTGCAAATTAAAGAATTAAATGTGTTTAGGCTCAATGGGGGTACAAGTAGGAACATGCGTGAAAAATATCTGAAGTTCAAAATTTTCAAAAGAAAGCATTGAATTCCAAATCTCAAGCATCCACTAGTCTTACCACGAGACCTAGTCCTTTGTTAGTTCCAATTCACTGGCGCAATGAAGGAAGTCACCTATTTCTAATTTTGTGGCACACACTTAATCTCTCTCAGCATTCAAAAAACTCACGCTAGAGGTTTATTTCCTAAATACACATGCTTCATCCTATCATTCCACAAGACTTGGAAAGTGCACAAAAATTTGTTCCACAGAAGTTCAAGCCTACACTTGCCTAAGCTAATCAAGTTCTTGGAGAAATATGGCAAATAAAACTGTACTAATGTAAGATTGTCCATACTACACAGCATAAACACTCATCATGCATCATACTAGAAACTAACAGGAAAAGTGCATTAAAAACATGTCAAAAATTTAAAGAGAAGGCGAAAAATTTAAATGCAGTCCACTCCCCCCAACTTATTCTCGAAAGTTTCGTGAGAGAGTGGAAAAATGTCACCTGTAAGCTGTAGAAGGGTCTGAATCCATGCAAGCTGACCTACAAAGAAACAAAGAAAAACAACAACAAAGAAAAACAAAAACAGAAATACAGAAAGGGAAATGTCTTTGAAAGAATTACATCATCTGCCAAGTCCTCCTGCGTCTCTCCTACATTGCTATCCCTACAACCCGATGTGCAATGGGTTAAAGTAGCGGCCTCCACTACTCCAAAGAGAACCTTTGAAGTAGCACTAACAATGCTGCCATAGAAAATGCATGAAGGGAGGAAGAGTTCGGAAACCCGATACTCCGCGGAAACAGCCGAGAAGATTTAGCAAGAAACGTCCGGCTTCCCACGCCCCCCTACTTGCCTACCGGCAACCTTGTCAAAACCAAAGTGCGGATAAGAACAACAGAAATTCCGGACAACTATCAAATTTTCCAGACGACACAACAAACAACTATAGAATGGAATTGTGCGTATTTACAAAGAAAAGTTTATTTTGCTTATCCAACTATTGCCCCTTGGAAGGTCAGGCAGGTCGCCCGTCCTCCCTCCTATTCAGTGTGATTAAGACCTTTTCATCAATGCGTGGGTTCTTTTTATTTGTTCGCACAGGATAAAAATAACACACTAACAGAATGCAGGAACAACAATAAAATAAAACATAATTAAAAATAAAAATTAAAGACTCAAATAAACTATAACTAGAAACAAAAATTAATTTCAATCGAAAAATTTAGTTACCGTCCCCGGCAACGGTGCCAAAATGATACCACGCGTCGTCAGGCGCGCTATAAGTAGAATTTATAAAGCACGTAGCTACTGCCAACAGAAGCTAGCGGTGAGCATGAGGTCGATCCGCGGGGACGGTTGCAATTCTCGAGGTTGAATTAATTATCGCTCCTAGTGGGATATATCGAATCAGGATTCGATTAGGCTACAACTATAAATCAAACGCATAGAAAGGATAAATGTCATTGGTTAAGCGACGACTCGACCGGAGCAAGCAACAGGAAGCAGCGTGCTAGAGGAGCTCAACACGGTCGTGATAGAACTATCACGGCCGTGGTCTTCAAGGCCAGACACGGTGGTGTCATAGACAACACGGTCGTGATAGAACTATCACGACCGTGATCCTTTGGGGCACTGCACGAACCGGATCCGGTAGTGCACGGGTTTTAGAGTTCATTTGTTTTGTCTTTCCTGATTTTATGCAGATTTATGTTAGGGTTTTGATCGCGGTTTGATTATTCGGTTCGATTAAAGTCTAGGCTGGCTTACATATACACTATCTCAACCAGAGCAGGGCATAACTCATATCGTAG
The DNA here is from genome assembly GCA_028571145.1 of Dionaea muscipula. Lineage (NCBI taxonomy): Eukaryota > Viridiplantae > Streptophyta > Magnoliopsida > Caryophyllales > Droseraceae > Dionaea > Dionaea muscipula. The sequence goes on from JAOWBR010176012.1 coordinate 8,985, forward strand.
TTTCAAACCTAAACAAGATAATCTAGATGGTTGTCACAGAACATCAAGAACAAATCGAAACCACAAAAGATGAATATGCAGGTTTGCAATTTTTCGCTCAAATCAAATCCCTACGGCAGATGAATCATCAATCTAGCACCCGATTTGCAGATCGGCACAAATGGCATAAATAAAAGTTAAAACTTTGTTAATCAAGCCTATACAATTATACCAGACAGTGCAGATCTGGGTGGAGAGCGTCCCGTCGGTATATTTTCCCCGTCGGGTGTGTACGGATGATTTCCGTCGTCTCTGCTCGTGCTCCCAAGGTTGAATCGCCTTCTGGATCTCCTAGGTTTACTCTATCGCTGCTCCAAGGTCGAGCGTTTCAAAGAATTGAAGACGCCGAGCGATCTGCAAGTTGCTGCAATTTAATAGGCGAATCCTGGCCATGACACGGCCGTGTCATGCATAAATGCACTATACGCTGCGTTTTAGTGAACTCCAGGCGAGCTGGCTACGTTCCGGTTACGTGGACACTGTCAACGACGTGGGATGCATTCCAATAATGGCCCGAGGAGGTCCTAGCTTGCTATAACCTGCAACAACACAAAAATAATACATAAAACACGAAATACAGGCTCTGCACAATATAAATAAAATACATGTTAAACACTTGTGCATAGGACCTTAATATAACTATTTTGGCATAAATTAGGGACGTGTTGAGTGCACTTTCATGCACTCATCACTGTTCTAGGCATATGATTGGAGATTTCTCATTATTTCTCTAACTTACAGCAACAAAAGGAGGTAGTGTTACGTTTGGAGATAACAAGAAAGGTACAATTGTTGGGTATGATAAGGCTGATAAGTCTCAAACTCATTCCATTGATAATGTTTTGTTAGTTAAGGACTTGAAGCACAATTTGATGAGCATATCCCAACTTTGTGACAGAGGTAATATTGTTGAATTTAATTCGGAAAAATGCTTTGTTAAAAAGAAGAACACTTGTGAAGTTGTTTTTAAAGGAAAGAGGATTAACAATGTCTATAAAGCTGACCTTAACATGTTATCTTCTTCTTCTTTGTCTTGCATGAGTGTTTCTGAGGACGACCCCACACTATGGAATAGAAGACTTAGACGTGCAAGCTATTAACTTTTGGAGAAGTTAAACAAGAAGGAGTTGGTAAAAGAACTACCAAAGATGAAATTTGAGTCTTTGAGTTTGTGTGATACGTGTGCAAGAGGTAAACATGTTAGATCATCCTTCCACTCTAAGAAATCAGTAAGTTCTACCTCACCTGTAACCCCCTAAACCAGGTGTTACTGGCGATAACTCGTGAGGTGACTCACGAGTCATTGAAGTCGAAGGAAAATCATGCAAGATACTAAAATAGTTCAATATCGAGGAAAAGACAAACTACCATCATGCATAAAAAGCTAACATACGTGAAATACATAAAATCCATCCATCAGTCCCACAACAGGGAAACATAAATCCAAAAAGGGTCATCATGTCTAATATCGAATCAGAGTATCAAAATATATCAATACGTGCAGTGGAGAACAAATAATATAAATCTTATGAGGCGTCACCTCTCCCCCCCGCATCCGTCTACAAGTCACTGGTCAAAACCTGCCAAAACAAGCAGGGGTAAAATCCGTCAGCTAGCAATAGCTGTTGAGATGAAATACGGCATAAGGTAATTGAATAAAACATGCACTTCATGCTTACTAAATTCATGCATCGTTCGAATCCATAAGTTCTCTAAAACAATTCCACGGAACATGGCAGTAATGGATATATAAAACAAAAATGCCATATACCAATGTTCACATCAACTCAGGGTACCCCAGCAACTCCTACATAACGTACATCCCGGTATGGTATCACCGCGAACAAGTAACATCATGAGGTTCCATCCTAGTTTCCCTGTCGCGAAGGGAAGAACTTCAGGATGTTGTGACACCCGAAGGTGGCCTTAGCTTCCACACAGGGAAGAAATCCAAGGACATGAAATCCAAATCCATATCCCATGTCCAAAACACAATAGGCATACAAGCCCCAATAC
>JAOWBR010176023.1:0-11039 GCA_028571145.1 Dionaea muscipula
TTTGTGATTATTACACAGATTCATGCGATACCTCAATAACAACCTGATTAGGTTACACTTTACTATGAGAAAACTCCATTTTGCAGCAGTCCTGCATGCTGGAAGAGTGTGGTAAAAGTCCAACATGGTTGAATACTTAAAATTTGGGTGTCCATGCCTAGGTTTATGTCCCATGAATGCCGACACTGGTCTAACACCTTGGCCTTGATTGGTTTCTTCTTTCAAACTGATTGTGGAGGATTGCTTGTAAACTTTTTTTGCTACATAGTTATTGGGTTACTTTTTGACATCCTATTTTCTACTAAAAACAGATTATAGAAGTGATCTTTTGTTTCAACCAATGCAGATTAAATGTCTATTCCTTCTAAATTGGCGCTGTTTTTTTTTAATGAAAGATCAATAAATTTGATTTTGCCAATTTTCCAATGGAGAAACCCCAAAACAATGAGGTGTTATGATGTATGATGCAGGCTGGAAAAGCTTTGGATAAGAAGTGAGAATGAATGATGAGGATCAGTCTGCAGTGGAGTTGGCAGGGTCTTGCTTCACTTCTTGGCTGACTCGGTATTTGTGTTAGACAAGGTACCTCTAGATGCTTTTCGTAATTGTGTCCGTTGCAGAAATTTTCTTGGACTATTTACTTGGTTTGGATTCAAATTAAGACTTGTATGGATGCGTATGCTTGTGCAAGTTAGTTCGCTGTTTTATTCTACGACTGTAAATTATCCTCTCCTCTAATACATTGGCACTTTTAACATTTTTGGATCCCCTCTTGTTATGGAACCTCCAACGATGTGTACTGTTTCTTTCTTCTTTTTTTTGGTTTCGTTTCACCCTGCAGAATGTATTGAATATTTTTTTGGGTTTGCATGTCCTCTGACCACTTCTTCAATTCTGCTACTGCATTCCTATTATCAAGGCCACATATCAACACTTTCATGAGAGCCGAAGAAGTGATTGAGAAGGGGGAAAAGACGTTTCACATGTTTACTCGAATGATTTTCTTGTTTTGTTTTGACTTTCGCATGAAGGGGCTGGGAAAATATTTTTCTTCCCGGGGGGGGGGGGGGAGGTGTTGAATGCTTTTGGAGAGACTCCAATTGGCGGTTTGACTATTATCAAAATCAAATCCGAGAAACTTCCTTTGCGATTGGAGTTTGTGCCATAGCTGTCGGGCTTTCAACTTACTATACCAACTCTTCTAAAATCTGTGTTCAGCCCCCTCTCTAAAGTAAAAAAGTGAAATTAAAAGGAAAAGAATCACTTTGATTTCCACGAACAACCAAGCTGTTGAAAGGTTTTCATCAATTTCTTGATACTTGTTTTTCTGTAGGAAATGAGATCTATGTGGCCTGAGTCCCCCCTATATGAACAATCATTTAAACCTAGTAGGTTTGAATTCCAGACTCCTAATTTACTGATCATCTACTCACCCGTCTATTGGACGTATGAATCAGTATCCATACTTTGGAGCCATCTTCTTGCTTATGTTTGACAACTGTCACTCTATGTGATCTTTCCCTTTAATAACTTAATTGTGCTGCCTATAATAGCTAAACCATGCAAGTGGCTTTGTGTGATATAGATTACAGAATACTTTCAGCATCGTTTGTGTTGTTGGAGAGACATTCGGAGGGGGGAGCCTTGGCTCACCAAGAAGACCCACAAGTGATAGTCATATAAGTGAGTGTAACCCATATCTTTAACCTAAAAGTTAGCCAATGGGTTAATGTGTCATCTCACTTATATGCTATTACTCTCTTTTCATTTTCCCCGATGTGGGATTCTCACATATCCTTAACAATCTCTCTCTCATGTGTGAATCCATCTACATGAGTACCCACTCCCTCTTGAACTAAGACAGCGCAACCACTCCATATCCTGCACTCAACAAGTGCTTGTGTCATTCCCAAGTGTATCATTGCTTGTTTCATCTGTTCATGTGAAGTCTCCCTCTCATGGCGAGTGGGAGTCATCGGTGGATGACCGACATCGGAACATTGTGTAAATCCTAGTCGAACCATTGATACCAGTTGTTGGACAAACATTCAGACGGGGGAGCCCTAACCCACCAAGAAGGCTCATAAATGAAAGTCATATAAGTGAGAGTAACCCATATCTTTGACCCCAAAGCTAGCCATCGGGTTAATGTGTCATCTCACTTATATGCTAATACTCTCTTCATTTTCCCCGATGTGGGATTCTCACATGTCCTTAACAGTTTGGTCTATTCAAGGCTAAAAAATATGGCTCAAGTGTACCAAGGTCACCATGAGTTGTTGAACCTATTACATTTTTTGGAGTCCTGCTAACTTGAGCATAAGATGGATTTCTCCTATATTTCATTCCAATTTGTTGTAGCTTTTGTTCTTTGATTCTCCAACTGATTTGTATAAATGAGGAGAGAGAGCCAAGGACCTTGAATTTGATTGTCTAGATGAATATTGACCTGAAGAATACAATCTGATATCTCATTCTTGGTAAAGGAATTGGAATGCGGCATTGATAAACTTTTAGTTCCTTGCATTCCACTAAACATGTGATCTAGAAGTCTAGGCTCTCTCGTTCTCCTGTTTGATCCATGATGATCTATTACAAGAGCATGTTGCATATCTGGTCATCAGTACTTGTTGTCTCTCCCATCATTGTTTTCTAGTAACCTATATGAGTCTTCATCCATCGGTAACTCATGGTCTGGCTTCTGATGTCTTATGTAGCCGGTCGTTGCACTTGTCCCTGATCACTCAAAATTGTTAGATTGTTCTTGGCCACAAGTATTAATGATCCAAAACTGATTTACTGAGTCAACTGCTTGCTTAGTGTCATCATCCTGTCAATGTTGGCTGCTACTTGCATTGCTTCCAAGTTGGAAACTGGTTGACTATCATTGCTCACAATAAGTGGTCACCTAGCCTTGAGTGGTGGTGTTTTTTTTTTGTTGCCAAAATTGACTGCTATTTATGGTCCATATGTCATTATGGGTCTACTTCGCCAACATTAGCAGTGGCCGGTCGCCATGGTCGCTGTGGTTACCGAGTCACAAAAGCTGCAAACACAAATTGGAATACTACAAGTCTTGCATCTAGTAAAAATAGGTTGACGTGGTTGTAAGGTTAGAATTTCCTACTCCATCTGACTTTTTGCAAGGATATTGTTGTGCACACAGCACACTCAAAAATTACCTAGAGAACAACAGGGTTTCGTTGGAGCAGTCTCCTTTATCTAATCTACAATCCTAACAAAAGTCTAATCTCTCATAGTCATAGTAAAACTATAGCAATTTGAAACCACCCTCAGATGAAGGTGGTTAACCAAAGTGGATTTGAAATTTTTACTAACAGGAAGGTGTTTGTCCATGTTGGTTCTGGTTCACCTACTTTGACTTGCACCGTTAACTTATCCATAGGATTTTTACTCCTAATGCTGCTAAATGGTAGACGATGATGCTGACTGGGCAGTTCTCGTTTGGATGTGAGTTTCATGTGTATCACTTAACCTGAACAGTACTGCTGTTCTTTCTGCAATGTTAACTTTCTTCAATTCCGTTGTTTGTTTGTGTTCCAATCTTTTTCCGTGAATCTTTTATCATCGTTCCGTGATTTGGATGGAATCGAGGGGTTGAACCTTTTAATATATTCCTCTTCCATGACAATCCTTGATATAATTGTTGTCTGTTCCCATTCTCAAAGATAAAACTAAATTCTGCTTCATGATTTTACATTTTTAGGTATGCTTGCATCTGGAGTTTGTATTGCACATATGTGTTTTTCTTTTCCTCTTCTAGCTTGCTGTTGTTTTGTTTGACAAGAGATCCACCAATAACAGTGACATCAAGATTTCTTGTGGCATGGCTCTCGTTGTATGTATGCATTGCATTGCTTCAAAGTTTCTTTGATCAGACTTTTTATAGGATAAAGTAAACGTTAGAAATCTGTCTAGGCAATGCATGACATGATTAATCAAAGGGTGATCCTACTCCTAGTAAACATTGGACCTTCTTAAAAGCTAAAATAAAGAAAGAGAAAGTGCTTCATTATTGTTATGGACCAAAATAGTACTTAGCTTTGATAGTTTATTTATGCTTACGACGAATTACAAGTCTACAACTATAAACAACTATATACTCAAACTTTGCTTGCGTGTGCCTGAAAACGATGTGCTTTATGTATGCGTCAATGTCTCTTCCACTTAGTCCAATGAGTTAGCTCATTTGGTTCTATCATCTTGTTAATTGTAGATGTTGTTACATGTTTATCAATGATTTGTTTTTGTCCATTTCTAAGAAACTTAGGGACCGTTTGATTTGTCTGTTTTTTGTTTTTAATTTTTAATTTTTTGTTTTAAATTTTTAGTGAAAACAGAAAACAGAAAATAGAAAATGTGTTTGGTTTATAATTTATAATTTGTCGGGCTTTGAGTGTTTTTCATATTTTGGATATTTTGAGAATTTCTATCGAAAATACAGAAAACAGTTTTTTGTCGTGCATTTTGAAGATTTTGAACTAAAAACTGTTTTTCGTTTTGAATAGAAAACAGAAAATTCAAACCAAATGTGTTTTCTGTTCTCTGTAAAACAGAAAACATAGAAAACAGAAAACTGATCAAAGCAAACACAACCTTATTTTTTATGTTCTTTTTCTTAGGGAAAGTTGATAAAAATAGAAAACAATAAATGGCAGATTTGCAATTGTGTGGGACCTAAGAAATCCTCGATTGGGTGGGCACTCTTGTATGCGGATCTCTATTGTGTCGTCGTTCATCCCTCTTAAAGTTTGTATTCAATAACTTTGTTAGTCATTTATTATTTCCTCGTGCAAAAACAACTTTTATGAAATAATTTGGTACCCCGTACCCCAATTTTTTTTTTTTGGTAAATGTACCAGAAAAAATAAATTAAAAAAATGCCAAATGCCAACCCAAGCGTAGGTGCCATTCACTGAATCACTATGATGTAATAAGGATTTTATTTTATTATATTTTTTGCTTAATAAATGTATTGTCTGGTTCGCACTTGGCACCATGAGTTATATTGGTCAGTCTGTGTATGAGGAAATTTATCTGTGCAAGAAAGGATCTGAATTGTGTATCAGCAGTTGACTTAAATTTTATCGAAGGTAGCAGCTAGCAGCGGGTTTTTATTTTTATTTTTTTATTTATGAAAAAAAGAAAGGAAAAAAAGTGGGAACAGTGTTCCTCTACTCTTTTCTTCCATTTTAGTGCATCCCCAGGCTAATTCTGTAGTATTTGAATTATTATGTACACCTTCTTTAATGATATCTTCAACTAACAATTGTGGTCCTTTTCTTCATGTGAAGATGCTCTTGGTTGGGCGGGGAGTTTTAAATAGATAGAGAGTCGCATGGACCATGGTCCATGATTCGTTTTGCTCTTCATGTGTGCAGTGCACTTATTGCTAGAGCTAGATTTTATTTAAGGAGGCTTCGTTAACTGATGATGTTTTGTGACACAGACAATTACAGAATATTAACCGTGAAAGATCTGAAGGATTTGATTAGAGATTTCTTTTTAAAACTCGGGTTCGTATCCTCTGAGGAATAAACATTCTGTTGGGTCATGGACGTACGGCGCAGTATCTCGGCTTTAAATGGACTCCTCGCAAGCGTCCGATGAGATTGAGTCCTCCAGAATTACTCAAGGTATACGTAAGTTAACACGAACATGTCAGTTATGAAAAGAAAAAATATAGAATATTTTAGCGACGGTGAACATGAAATTTAGCATTTTTCACTATTGATAAAAATATGAATCAAAATATAAATTAGAATATACGATGATTTGATGATCAAATTGTGAACCATGAATTCGTAAATTCGGATGACATGCTAAAATAACCATGGCACTAGAATGACAGTAGGGGACGGGAGAGAGGGGATGAGGTATGCATAATTTAAATTACATCACTGTCTTATAAGATGGTAATGTATTTTTAAAATCACATTATAATTAAAAAATGCACCCATTATTTATGAATTTGAATGTGTAGTATAGGTTTGACTATATATGCATTTGGTAGTAAGTAAACCACATGGACGTATTCGAACAATGATATCAGGCGTGAGGTCGAAATCTTGGTTTGTTTTGAGTTTTGAATTTGGTAAAGATAGAGAATATGATTTGAGTTTTGTTTTGAGAGGATAATGAGTTTTGAAGATATACGATAGTTTCATTTTATATCCAAAATACTAAAAATAGATTTTTTTTTCCTATTTTTTTCATTTTGTACTGTAAACTGTTTTTTGTTTTTCCGTTTTTAAAAATAGAAAACAGTATTCATAACAAGAAGCCAGATAGACTCTAAAACTTTTTCTTTGCTTCTCTCATGAATTATGATAGTTAATACTAGCAGTATACTCGTGTCTTTAGCACGATAAATAATCCACTATTTAAATTAATTAAATTTTTTTTTCTCCATCTCTCTCTTCTCTCCCTCTCCCTCTTTTTTCTCCATCTCTCTCCCCCTCCACTCCCTCCTCTCTCTTTCTCTTCAAAATATATCTCTTACAATTTATTTTTCAATTTAAAAATATCACACAACGCAATATTAATTTTACTTTCGTTAATATTCAAACGTTAAGAGGAAAGAGTCATAAATAAGAAGAAAAATTAAAGATTGCCAAGAAGATTAGGGTGGGGCTATGAACCTAAAAAAAAAGAGAGTATAATCTACAATCAATAGGGCTATAAATTAAGTAGAGTGGTTCGAGTTTAATTTGAGATCGGTTCAACTAGATCTCGTTCGAATTCGAACTCGTTCATATAATGAGTTGAGTTGAGAGTATATTTTTTAGCTCGGTTATTTAATAATGAGAGTTTGAGCACTAGTCTGTTTAGCTTGTTAGACTCGTGAGTAGTTTGAAATTTTTTGTGTTAGTCGTGATATATTCAAATCAATAAATACTCGATATAAGTCGACTCGATTCTTAATTAAATCAACAATCCGTGACTTAAAAGGTTCATAATATAAATATATCGAAATTAATTAAAAGTATAATTTCTATTATCTTAATTTTTTGTCAACAAAAAATTAATTTTTTTGAACTCTATATAAATATAAATACATAAACATCACATCATCTATTTCCTCTCTCTCTCTTCTTCTCATTCTCACTCTCTCCTTCTCATTCTCATTTCTCAGTGTCCTCTCTCTTCTTTTTCATCACTCATTTTTTTTTTATTTTCGACCATACCTAATTAAATTTTTTATGTTTTAAAAAAATTATCGATAAAAATTATATAATATTAGAGTTAAAATTTTAAATTTTTAGACGATTCAATTAAGACTATTATTAAATTTTTCATAGATTTTATGATTTTTTATTGATTTTTTCAAAGAGTTGATAACTTATATTTTTAACTGATGTAAGAGAGTAAAGTGTTTATCGTACCGAAGGCACAAACAATTTCTAATTATTATACAACACGTCTAAGAAAGAGCTCCAACATAAAAATTCTTAACGAGTTCGAGTTATTATATAACAAGTATATAAAATTCTTAACAAATTCGAGTTTAGTCGAGATGTACTCGCTCGGACATATTTGGTTCTATTTACAGCCCTATGAGTAGCTCGCGCTCGACTCATAATCGACTCGATTAGAGCTCACTCGTTAACTCACGAGTTGAGCTGGAGCTTGTAAAATCCTAAACGAGTTCGAGCTGAACTTGTTCGGACTCGACTCGATCGGCTCGATTTACAACTCTAACCATTAAGATATTTATAATAAAAGTGTTTTTCTATATTATAATGGTTGAAAAAAGTAGCGGTGAGCACGAGTTGGTTTGGGTCCAAATATTATGGAATCTGGACTGAACCGTTTAAAAAGTCTACGGTTCGATTCGGTTCGGATTTTGTATTTTAAAAACAAGAATTTGGATTGAACCGGATCGTTTGATACGAATTTGCTTCCAAGACACCGGTGTTCTTCTCGAAATTGCTTTGCCCGACCATATTTTGCCCGGCACGGCCATGTTCATCCCAACACGCCCGTGTTTAGCTCTGATTTGCCTTGTTCGACATTTGCTTCACTTGCTCTGTCCGACACTTGCTCCCTTTGGTCTCTCCGGCCTCCTAGGCCTCAGCTCGGCCTCCTTGCTTTGCCTGGCCTTAATTTGGCCAGGCCAAGCGAAGTCGACTCTACCTCGACTCTTTTTTCTCCTTCTCTCTCTTGCTTATCATAACTTAATTTGATTCTCATCTAGTTAAACACGTGCTGATTTAAGCATCGGAGCGGTCCCCCCGGGGTCATACCTTGGGGTACTCTTTGACGTGTTTGCTTCATACTTTCAGGGTAATGAGTTGGACCTTTCTTCATTCAAGTGGAGTTGGCCTCGACTTAGTTCGTGAGACCGTTTTTTTCTCCAGCCCGATCGATCGGAACCGGTCCTCGAGCCTTGTGGTGTTATCTTGGGGATTTTTCGGACTAACCGTCCGGAGAATTTTCAAGTGACAACAAGATCAGAGAGGGAATTTGAAGTTGGTGACTTGGTCTATCTCAAGGTTCAACCTTATCGACAGTCTTTTATTGCCTTGAGGAAGAATCTTAAGTTATCGCCCCGGTATTTTGGCCCCTTTCCAGTAGAGGAAATGATCTATGTTGTGGCCTACCATCTTAAGCTGCTAGAGGACTCCTTGATGCACCCCCCTTTCCATATTTCCTTGCTTAAGAAGAGTTTTGGAGAAGCTCCAACTCCCTCACCATTACCTCTTGTGGTTTGGTTAGACGATCAGTTGGTGGTAGAACCAATCACCGTCTTGGATAGAAGGACGATTCTGAGGAAGAGACGGGAAGTTGACCAACTCCTTATTGAACGGTCCAATTTGACCCCAGAGTCAGCCACTTGGAAGGATGAAGCTTTCATCTTGAAGTTGTTTCCAAATTTTATTCCTTGAGGACAAGGAACGTTTGAAGGAGTGAGGAGTTGCAATAACTTAGACGGTATCACCGTCTATCTGGTTCTGCATAGACGATAGTTAAGTTCCTTGGGCTCAGACGACTCTTGAATAAGGGGAGACGGTTCCTAGTGAATAACACAGACGGTACTTCCAGGATCCTTCTTAGACAATAGTTCCCAGTTTTCACAAAGACGACACCTGTCTATTCCTTCCAGGACGACAGTTCTTGCTTCCTTGAACGCCATAAAGGATTCTACGGAGTGGCTCCTTCATGGACGATACTACTAGTTTCCATCATAGACGACGGTACGATCAGTTCTACCGTAGACATCACTTCAGTGCTCGAGTATTGCGGCCTAGATGGTGCATCTGTAGCTATCACTGCCACAGGGATTCCCACGGATGGCGGAAGTCGGCAGGATGTTCCAGATTCATAGGGATCACTTGTCAAAGTTTGTTGAGAATTTATTGTGATTTTCTGATTATTCTCTGAACAATGAGAATCACTTTTATTCCTTTTATCTATTGCATTGTATGCCTATAAATAGGTCATTTTTTAACAGCTTAAGGATCTTTTGCCAAAATTTATCAACTCTTGATATTGCAAGAGATCACCATTAGCTTCCGTCGGAGAATGTTGAAGTCGAGATTAGCTCCTTCACTAATTTTCTGATCTAGTTTCATACTTGGTGGTTGAATACGATTTGAGTGAGTTCTCTCTCATCTGCGTTGATTCAGCATCCGAGTCTAAATTGGTTGAGTCTAACTCCCAATTTATCGATCAAATCTCCAATTCTATTGAAACTCATTTAACCATACCCACTTAACTTTTTCCCCAATTCATCCAAAACCCATTAATCATTCTCACATTTCCCACCTAATTCGGCCGTAGAGATCCCAAATCCATCGGGATCACTACAGAATCGTCATGGATTAGACCATATTGTGTGTGGGGTATAATGATGTAAGGAGAAATTAGGAGTGATTGAAGGTCACGTTTTAGATGTTTATACACGGTTTACGTAAATCGACCGTTGAGTGTGACTAGAAAGACGTGTGCGTGGAGTAGTCAATGGATGGTCAGAACATAATGTTCAACGGTTAGCAAGATTTGATTGTGGGACAATTAAAAAGATGCATGTTTGGAGCGGTTCCACACAGTGAAAAATGCTACAAATAATCCCGTAGATGTAGAAGCTGATAAACATCTCAACTAAACACATACCAGATGTGATTTTATTTATCATTGGTTTGTTGGTTTATGTAGTTCTTTAATAAAACATCACCCTCATTTGTAACCTTTGTTGAGACTTTATATCAAGAGATTTGTTCATTAATTATACAATGGATCTGATTTCTTATTTCTCCCTAAATACTAATGCTATGTTTGGTCCGTTTGGATGGTAGTGAATGCCGGAATGATGGGGAGGGGAGGGGAGAAAAATAAATTTAATCCTGTTTGAGAATATATAAAATTAAATGTGATAAAGGGAGGTTAATGAAATTCAATTTATGATCGAAAGTATCTTTGTTTTTGTTAATGTATGAAGAGTTTTTTTAATAAGTGCACTTTTTGTTGGAAATATAGGTTTTTCGGATTAATTTTTGGTTAACTTGAAGATCAAAGTAATGTGGGATCCGAATGTTGAAAATCGAGTTTCCGAATTATAACTCACTATTGACCATGAGGAGAATAGTACGTGAAAATGGTACGAGAAAACCATTTCTGAGTAAATAAAAATTGGTAGTTAAAGTGAGTTTCTCGTAATGGTAAAACTGTGAAGGAAATAATGTGTAAGGAAAATTTACTTTTTCACATTAGTGGTGTGGATAAAAGTGAGCTAACGTTTATAGCTCAAGTTGGACTTTTGTTCATCACTCGTGCGTGTGCGCCGTCGCCCTCCGTTCTGCTGGGACTTAGGTTCACCTAGAAATTCTTTTATTTTTTTGTATAATTAATTAATTAGTGTTAATTAATTAATTAAAAAATAATGATTAATTGATGTTTTGAATAACACTAAATGTGGGAGTTATATTGGTTAATTGGTTGAGTTAATATGGATTAATTAGTGTTTTTATTAACACTAATTAACCATGGAAGGAGTAACAAAACATGATTAATTGGTG
>JAOWBR010176034.1:0-11038 GCA_028571145.1 Dionaea muscipula
AGTATGTTGCCCAATGCCTAAATTGTCAACAGGTAAAGGCTGAGCATCAAAGACCTTCGGGAAAGTTGCAACCTTGGCCCGTAGCAGAGTGGAAGTGGGAGTATATCACAATGGACTTTGTGATGGGGTTACCAAGAACTCCAAGAGGAAGGGACGCAATATGGGTGATAGTTGATAGGTTGAAAAAATCGATTCACTTTTTGGCAATCAGAATTATCAATACAATGGAAGAATTAAGCTAGAAGTACTTGGAGGAAATTGTAAGGTTACACGAAATACCGGTGTCGATAGTGTCGGATAGAGATCCACGATTTACGGAAAGATTTTGGTAAAGTCTCCAAGGTGCGATGGGAACGAAGTTGTGTTTTAGCATAACTTTTCATACACAAACAGATGGCTAATCTGAAAGGACAATACAAACACTGGAAGATATGTTGCGAGCGTGTGTTTTAGATTTTCAAGGGTCTTGGGAAGATCAAGCAAGTATTGGTATGGCGCCCTTCGAAGCATTGTATGGAAGACCATGCCGGTCACCTATGTGTTGGACTGAGGTGGGAGAAGTAAGTTTGTTGGGACCGGAATTGGTCCGGATCACTACTAAAAAGGTGGCGTTGATTCGGCAGCGGATTAAGACAGCACATAGTCGGCAAAAGAGTTATGCAGATAAAACACGTAAAGTACTCGGGTTCGAAGTTGATGATTTTGTGTTTTTAAAGGTAGCGCCGAGAAAGAATGTGCTAAGATTCGGCAGAGGGGGGAAGTTGGAACCAAGATACATTGGACCATTTGAGATCATGCAAAGGGTTGGGGATGTTGCGTACTAAATGATGTTGCCACAACAATTGGCGAATGTTCATCCAGTGTTTCACGTGTCGCAATTACGAAAGTATCTTGCGGATGAGTTTCACGTTATTAATTGGGATGACCAGGAGGTAAATGAAGACGTACTTATAAAGAACGTCCTATAGAAATTTTCTACAGTCGAGAAAAAGTGCTAAGGGGTAAAGTGATACCTCTAGTAAAAGTACTATGGAGGAATCATAATGCAGAAGAGGCAACATGGGAAAGAAGAAATGATATGTACAATAAATACTCGGAACTTTTTATTTAAGTTTCACGATACTTGTAAATTTCGGGGCGAAATTTCTTTAAGGAGGGAGAGTTGTAACGACCCTAGTTTGGGATTATAGGAAAACCATGATTAATAAATCTCAAATTGACTTAAAATGCAAATGAATAGATTTAAAGTCTGAATAAGATAGAATTTGAATCAGATGAAAATTCAAAGACTGTAAACAATCGCAAGTTGAGAAGTTACAAGTTAAACTGGAACGTCTTTGGCAGAAGACCAAAGAGTCGCGGGTTTCATAAGTACGGGTGATCAACTGAAACTATTGGTAGCAGGTGAGTAAGGTGTGAACGCTTAAAGTTGAAAAGTTAACAAAAGCGAAAAGCTAATGTGAACGCTGACACAATGGCAGAGAAAGTGGGATTTTGGCAAAATTTAGGGGCAAAGCCCACGTGTTGACTAATGATTGAAATGCAGTAAAAGTAATAATAAACTGAGCTTATAAATACCCAACGAAGGTCTCGGTTGAGAGACTTATGGGAATCTGAGAAATTTTACATAAAAGAAAAGAGAGAGTCGTGAAGGAGAGCTTTAAGAACTGAAAAACAAGCTTGAAATCTTCACTAAGGTAGCGGAATTTCTATACTGAACGTGTATATGTATGTACCAAATCGTGGGTTGAATATCTCAATATGATTTCCATAATTGATAAAAGATTTTGTGTGTTTTCCATGATTTTGTGAATAACTTCAAGGGTTTATCGATGAACTAGGTTAATGGTTTATGAAATGGTTTATGAAAGCATGAAAAGTGTTTTCAGTGACACTAAAAGATGTGTAATGGACCCGATTGACCAGAGTAGTCTCAATGGCCAACGAATCCGATTACGGTGAAAAAAGGGGAGCTTAGCCGGAGTAGTCTCGACGGTTAGTGGGAAAATGGAGGTGGAAATGATGTTTCTGGAGCTAGTCTCGACGAAGCTAACGCTAATGCTATTGCTACTCCTATGAAAAAGTTAAGGAAGAAGATAACTATGGAGGAAACTAGGTTTTCAGTTAATTTCTTCTTGATTGATTGATTATTCCAGCTATTACAAGAAGAGTCCATATATAGGCTTTGAATTACGTAATAAAGAGAAAATACAATAATTCTCCTAATTACACGTGTCTGGTGACCAAGAATATTCTTCTGGCAATGAGTACGATCCCTGAAATTCTCTTTCCAATCAGTCGAAACAATATTTGTCTTCTTCCACGTCCGCTGGGGATGTCACATTGGCATGCCCAGGGCGACTACTTCTAATGGTGATGTTGTTCCCTTTGTATGGTGGCGACAGGGGTGAAGGCTCTGGCTATGAAGACGGGAGTAGCTGGTTAACGCCATGGCGACGGATCCACATAACTTTTAGGATTAAGTATCAAGGGGAAAGGTAAATGCATGGGTGTTCTCCTTAGGATGTATAAAGATGATTAAGGTGCCAAGGCGCCCTGGAGTAATCCTGGTTTGTTCAGAATCCCCATCTGTCACCCCGTTGCCTTTGACAACTAACGCCATAGAGTTTCTTCCACCATGGCGCCAATAGCCTCTATCTTTCCAACGGAGACTCGTCAGCTTCTCAAACTTGGCAAATAAAACCAGGGCATCATGGGATACATCATGGGCAGGCATGGCGTCGGAGAATCATAAGCGTTTATCCAATCCGAGAGGTCGACGCCATGGAGCAATCCCTCCTCAAAGAGCTAGCGCCACTGAGTTGTCGCCACAGTGGTAAACTTCAAGGGGTCCATGACAAGATGGTTTTGAAACCTTGTTTATGGGTCATAGTTTTGGCAAGGATAATTTACATGTACATGAGACTGAGAAATAAGGTTTTGAAACCAGTGCCACATGCGAAAGGTTGAGCAAGCTGGTGCATGATGTCCTCCCGGGTGAAAGACCTGAAACAACTATCATGATAGCTGTTGGCGGACCAACAGTATAAAGCCTGTGAAGTTCTAGTGTTCTAGGGTCGCGACCTGCGGGGATTGGATCCCCGAAATAGCGGAGTATATGGACATTATGTTTTGTCAGGTGGATGGCTCGAGTATGATTTTATGAGTTGCGAGTGATCACATGTTTATGAGTAAGCATGAAATTGTAATTGTGATGTATTGTAAAATGGACTCTATTTATGCGACTCTTTGTCTTACAATTCTTATTCACTGTTTAAAAGGATTGTGTGTTGAATCCCTTTGTGATGCATTGCATATAGCCGGGTAGTGCTTATGTTTTCCTACTGAGCCATGGCTCATCCCAATAGTTGATTTACCATTTTCAGGTGGGGAGCACTCGCAGCAGTGATGGAAGCATTAGATTTTATTCTAAGTAGTATAGTTAGTTTTGTCTTGAATCCTTGGTGTAATAAATTATGTATGGTGCGACTGATAATTGGTCTTTTTATATGTCGCACATTTTGGTTTAGTTGGTATACTATGTTCCCGGAGTAAGGTTTCGTGCGACAGATCCTTGAGAAACATGATCCTTGAGAAACCTGCCGCAACTTTCTCCAGTGACTCACTTTCCTTTTCTTTTTGGTTGCTGGGAGTAACGTCTAAACAGTAGCGTCTACCTTAAGCATTATGAAATGTAAGGAAGGACTACCGGGACAATGTATTAAGACCTTTGTGAATGAATGAATGAAAGGACTCGACTTTTCTTTATCGCAGTTGCATACTCTGATGTACTATGGGAAATAATTTTAGCTTAAGGAGTCAGACCTTAAGTTCTATTAAGCCTCTCGCGTATATGGTTTTCTTGATTAACTGTCGCGCATATCAGTAAGGAGTGACTTATCGCATGACGCAAGTGGGAACAAAGAAATGAAGTTTGCTTCTGTTGCTGGCGCAAACAAAAATAAAGGAATTCCCATGCTTATTCATATATATGTACGAATCACTGATGGTATAAAGGAACACAAAGCCATAAGAAAAGGACGATACCCTTTATGACTAACCCTTATATATTGTAAAGCCGTGGATTCAGGGTCACGACTCGGATGAAGTATAGACAAATCGGGCTTCTCTTCGGTTGAGGTCCCGACCCGGTTTTCATGATGGAGGGTAGACCGGGTTGCGGGCCTTACATTGAACCTGGTGTCACAACTTTCGAAGTCTTTCAAGTAACCTTCCAGGATGTCCCTGAAAAAATGATTGCCAGAGGACTCACGAATCTCTCAATCCATGCAACCGATGCCATAGGGCTGACTAGCTCTACTAAGCTACGGTGATGGAAGATGACGATATGGCGATGACTGCCCTTAACTTCAGATTCAGAGGTTCAACAATGTCGACCCTAATGCCCATGGCACTCATTCAACATGTCATATCATTTTATAGGTTCAGAACGTCCATACAATGAAGGAGTTTCTCTGGAAGAATCTGTGTCGCCACGGAGCTGACTGGTCTTAACAAGTCGTGGCGCTGGTCTGTCCTGACTTCTAATTCGAGCATGCAACATTGCCGACCCGGATACTAAACATGTTCATTTGACCTATCTAAGCATTCCATGGGGTCAAGTCAAGCATCAGACCAATTAATTTCCTCGGAGGAAGCATTGACGTCATAGCATAACTGGCACA
Source organism: Dionaea muscipula (assembly GCA_028571145.1). Lineage (NCBI taxonomy): Eukaryota > Viridiplantae > Streptophyta > Magnoliopsida > Caryophyllales > Droseraceae > Dionaea > Dionaea muscipula. The sequence continues at coordinate 4,686 of JAOWBR010176034.1, forward strand.
GAGAAGAACTTCAGAGCTATGGAGAAGATAGACTTCAAATCCTTATCCGAGATTCTTCCATGTCGCCGAGCATGATCCAAAGTCCTGTTTCATTATTAGAAGATGATCCATGGTGTCAAATATGGGGTTGGAGACGTTTTGTTCAAGATAGAAGCGCTTGACGCCATGGCATCACCAGTCCCTGCGCGATCATGGCCTGCTACCTGCATGACGCCACTAAGGCCGACGCCGTGGATGCTGTCGCCCCACTCCTTTTTGACCTGCCCAGGAAGTTGTATTTCAGTTCCTGATTTCCCTCATACTTTCGGTGGACATCCCATTTTCGACTTGCTCATTTCCGTGTCTAAGGAGAGGGCATGCCCCAAAAGCTCATGTTTTTAAGACGTGCACTTGGCTACGAAGGCCTAGCCAAGAGTACGGTAGTACTATATTTTCAAAATATACGCATGCATAACATCCATTGATGCATTCACAATCATGAATTTCAGTTTCACGTTCATTTTTAGGGTCATCCCTAAGGTCTCAGACCTCCTTAACCTTTGTTCATCTCCCGAAGGGTAAAACCGTCATTTTATCCTCGACAACCGATCTCTGTAAAAAGATGATTTTTTAAGGTCCTCGATCCTTAAAAGTCATTAATGTCCCATTTTCGGGTCAATCCCGAGTGGTTTCAGACCTTTTGGACCACTTTTCGCGTCTGAGGGGTAAAACCGTCATTTTACCCCTAGCGAACAACGTTTTATCAAAAATATTATTTTTAGGTCCCCAAGATCCTAAAAATAATCCTACATCCTTTTTAGAGCTTTCTCTAAGGTTTTTGGCCGACACGGCCATTGTCAGTGTCCAAGGGATAAAATTGGCATTTTACCCGCATCGACAGCGTTATCTGAAAAATATTATTTTTAGGTCCCCAAGATCCTAAAAATAATCTCACATCCTTTTTAGAGCTTTCTCTAAGGTTTTCGGCCGTCACGGCCATTGTCAGTGTCCACGGGATAAAATCGGCAGTTTACCTGCACCGACAGCGTTTTCTGAAAAATATTATTTTTAGGTCGCCAAGATCCTAAAAATAATCCCACATCCTTTTTAGAGCTTTCTCTAAGGTTTTTGGCAGTCACGGCCATTGTCAGTGTCCACGGGATAAAATCGGCATTTTACCCGCACCGACAGCGTATTCTAAAAAATATTATTTTTAAGTTGCCAGGACCCTAAAAATAATCACACATCCGTTTTAGAGCTATCTCTAAGGTTTTTGGCCGTCACGGCCATTGTCAGTGTCCACGGGATAAAATCGGCATTTTACCCGCACTGACAGCGTTTTCTGAAAAATACTATTTTTAGGTCGCCAAGACTCTAAAAATAATCCCACATCCTTTTTAGAGCTTTCTCTAAGGTTTTCGGCCGTCACGACCATTGTCAGTGTCATCGGGATAAAATCTGTATTTTACCTGTGGTGTCAGCTTTTTCCGAAAAATATTTTTTTTAGGTCCCCGATACCCTAAAAATAATTTTTTTTACATTTAAAATCAAAGATCATGTCTTCATTATATATGGTGATGACACCTCACGTTTAATATCAACACACAAGATTTTAACGTCTTGCATTCCAACTTTATTATCTTCATTTAACAAATGAAGACACAAAAAAAAAAAAAAAATATATCCAATACCCTTTTTCCATGCATTGTTTCGGCCAAACCAAGAGAAATGTAGGGGAAAAAAAAAAAAACCTTCATTCAACCAACATCACACTCCACCATTCATCCAACTTCACACTCCACCCATTATCCAACACTCCACTCAAACATCATCTCCATTCTTCATTCAACCATCACAACACTCCATCTCCTCTTCTTCCTCTCAATATACACGGCCACAAGACAAAATCAAAAGGTGGCCAATTTCATTTTCCTTCTACACAACACACTGCTTTACAAGAGACCACTTGGAAAAACAAAGAAAAACTCTCTTCATCCTTCCTCTTGAAACCCACGGCCAAGACTAAAAAAAAAAAAGAGATCACCTCATTTTCATTCAACATTTGAGAGCTAAAGGAAGAAATCAACCCTCTTCCCCCTCTCTCACACTCTCAAACACAAAAACAAAGAAGAGTACACATTATTCTCCTCTTCTCCATAGAAGAGCCAAGGTAAAATGCCCTCTTCTTCTCTCCTTGTTTAGAAACCAAGTCTAAACTCTATCTCATCTCCTCTCACTCTCTTGAGCCATGTACACCATAATAATAACATGTTATACCCCCATGGATGATTTTAATTTTTTTTAACGAACGAGTGAAACTATCGGAGTAAAACTCACTATCCACTGTTCTCGGATTGCACCATGCAATCCACCGGGTGTAGATATGCTCGATAGCAATATTATTTTGCTGTCCGAATATTATTTTCGGCATTACCGGAATTCTTACACTTTATTTTATAAGTGAGGGCACAAAAATCGCGCATACGTGTGTGCATGCCATTTTAAACTCTTTCTTTGAATGAATCATGTATGTTTCTTGAAATGTTTGAGTCTCTTGATTTTCATGCCATATCATGCTTGTAAAATTCATGTCATACCTAATGACAAGTTGTTGATGTGGAAATCATGTGTCTAAGTTACCAACTAACCACATTCCAACTTAAAAACAACTCATGTTTCCAAACCGAAAAAAACAGTTTTCTTCCTCCTCTTAAAAATATTTCGAAAATATTTTTAATGGTCTCCAAAAATAGTCAAAAAATTCCTAGTATTAGACCAATTCATGTACTATTTAATGGAAAAACTTTCGCAAAATCAAACGGTTTTTTCCCTGAGGAAATCAACCAATATTGACTCAAAGCCCCGTTCGCGGATCTTTCCCGTAGACCTACTGTTTTAATATATTTTCAACATGAAGATGATTTTTTATCAAATAACATCCTTCTGGAAAGTTGTATATATCTTCTGGATCTTTCTAGATATAGAATTTTGCCTTAATCTAATAAGTATTGAGAGAGATATGATTTATACAAGTCATAGGTGACATCCAGTAACTTGGATGACAACAGAATTAGTTTGCCTTAATTGTACCAATTGTATCTCCTACGATACTAATCTAATGAAGGATATTTTTATAGCACTATATCCGAAGGATGTTAGCTTTCATCTAAAATTGGTTTGACATATTTCCATGATAAAACCAATTTTATCTTCAATTTTGCATAAGCAGACGTCATTTCTGCCCGTGAAAATGACAATTTATGCCATTTCGAACATATCTTCCAAACCATTTGGCCAAACTTTACCAAATTTTCCAGGATTCAACTAGATACTTTAAGGCACATTCGTACCAAATTTCATGATATTTTGATAAAGGGAACCCATCCTCTTAATTCAATCAAGTTTATTCAGAAACTATCATTTCCCCTTTTATCAAAATCAAGGGTTTAAACCATTTTTCACCAACCATACATGGTTATGCGGTTCCGGAAACCATTTTATCTACATCAATCATATGCATCTAGGCATAGACGTTGAGTCCCCCCACCCCGTGGTGTGACGACCGACTATGGCAATGTAGACTTTTTATGTCCCCGAGCCAATATGTTGTAATATTAATCAAGGTTGTTTAAAACCTTGTCCATGTAATTTAATCGCTTTGAGTGAACAAATGTGTAAGGTGAGGATTTAATGTTCTAGAGCGGTACAATTTTATTTTCTTATTTTATAGTCTTCTAAGGACCCGTTGCCAAAAGTTGGTCAACCCATACATACATCCCCCCGTGAATGACTGATTCAACATTTACCCCCGTATATCCCTTGCCATGGAAATCAAGTAAAAATACGTAGTTCCGGGCCACGCAAACATGTCTAACCCTTTGTGATGACAGGTACGATCCCATATTGTGTAGCCCTGAGCTACGAACATTATACATTGTTCACTAATCTTTGTTTTGCAGAATTTCTGATTATCATGGCAAAGAGAATTTGAATGCTTGTTATTTCCTCAATAATTTGTTTGCTATGTAACCAGACTTAAATTATTAATTCCAATCATGTTATGGTTTTGAGGCCAGCGTAAGCCCTCTCAATAACCAAGCCTATTTAAAAAAAGCTCAAAAACCGTTTTGGCCATCCCCGGTCATCATGACCTTAAGCCGACTCAAAGTCGCACCAAACATCTCCACTGAAGTCATATTCCAAGTTAAACCAAGTTTATGTCTTGAGGTTCTAAACCCTCAATCTTTTAAGCCGACCACTTCAAATTTCGCACATACGAAGTCCTAAGCCCTCACCTTTTTTAAGCCGACTTCCACCTAACGTCACACCCCGCGAGGTCCTAAGCCCTCAACCTTTAAGTCAAGCTCTTCTAAAAAAGCCCAAAACCGTTGGCCTCCCAATCATACTAGGGTTGGAAAAGATGATCAAAGTCGTGTTACATGTGTGCTTGTCTGTCTACTGATTTTCTAGGATTCGTATGGAAATTTACCCCGAGCATGCATCCTTATCCATGCACGAGAGACCTAGCCCCTGAAGCTATAATCATGATATAAGAAACCCGACTACGGGGGTGTTGGGTGCTAGACTAATAGATTTTTGTTGACCTTCCCAACACTTAACCAGACTCCCGATCTCAGACCTAGTGACGCAGACCATGCCTTATCCTTCCATTTTTTTTCTGATATCACGGTCGCCGATACCTTTTGTTAGATAGATTTAGGTTTAATCTTTCCTAATTTCTACGAGTAAACTAGGTGGCGACTCCACCCAAATCATTAGACCAAACGAGCATCCCCAGAGGAAGCTCCGGGACTTAGCCCCCCGGCCGCTGTGGGGCCTCGAGGATCCGCCCTCGGGGTTTAAGCACAGAGAGACCTAGGTAGTCAGGTCGGTTCTATCCCCTCAGAACTGGCAGGGCCCACCTAGCACGGTCAACTCTCTCCACACCGTGCTAACCAGTTTATCCCCAAAATGACATCTAAATCTCGCATGTCTAAATAAATCAAGTCGACTGGCATCATCACACCACACACGTCCACAGTGCAATCCCGACACACTATAGTCAACTCTACCGAACTACGCACAGGAAGAGTGACAAGCAAATGTGAATCTAGAAGCTCTAAAGGCACAGACAAATCATGCATAAATCTAGACGAAGCAAATGAATGTGTAGCATCGGAATCAAACAGCACTCTAGCAGGCACAGAAGAAATAGAGAGTGTACCTTGCACAACAGCGGATGGAGCATCAGCTTCCTCCTATGTTAAAGCATACACCCTCCCCGATGCTACCTGTGGTCCAGAAGAAGAAGTAGGTGCCTTCCCCTTCGTGTCCGTCTGCTGGACCATTTGCTGTGGAGGCCTCTAGACTGTGGTCACTAAAGTTGCAGGCCATCCCTGCCCCTGAAACTAAGTCGGTGGTCTAAACAATCCCTGGAACCCTCTCTGTCCCGTCTGACTCTGCTGTGACCCAAAGAATTGACTCCCTCCAGACCTACATGACGCAGCTCTGTGTCCCAGCTTCCCGTAGGAGAAGCAAACAATGGGCATGCCGTCACAACGCACCCCAGAAGAATGACGTGCCCCACATTGTGAACATAGCTAACTTTGGGCCTGGGAAGATCCAGACTGAGAACTAAACTGGGACTGCTGGGGCCCATTCTTCCATCTACCCTTATTCCCCTGATTGGAAGAAGAAAATGTCTCTCTCCGCCACTTGGGGTTTAAACCCCTCTGAAGATAGAGCCCTCTCTCCACCCCGGTAGCCCTCTCCACCATATCCTCCAATGATGCACATCTAAGTCCGCGGATAGTCACCTGCAGATCAAGGTTCATACCCTGAAGAAAAAGGAAAATCTGGTCCTCCTCCGTGGATACTAACTCGGGGGAAAAATGAGCTAGCTCATGAAACCTCGCCTCGTAGGCGGCCACCGACATCTCTCTCTGTCTCAGACTCAAAAGCTTTGTCTTCTTCTGTTCAAACATCTGAGCGGAGTAGAACTTCCTCCACTACAACAAATTTGATCTATGGCGACGCCAAATATATGTTGGCAAATGCGTTTTTGCATCGCCAAAGAGTTTCAGCGACACGTATCTTTGTGTCGCTGTAGCTATGTCGGCAATAGTATTCGCCGACATAGATGCATGCGTCGGCAAAAAATAGTATCTTTGGCGACATAAATTAGTGTCGCCAAAGACGTATTAGACAAGGGAGATTATTAAAGTTTTGCCGACACGATATACTTTTAAATCGTCGTTAAAAGTGTATTAGATAAAAGAAAATATGAAACTATTGTCTACGTGATATAACATATAAAATGTCGCTAAAGGTGTATCAAATAATGAAAAATATGAGACTATTGCCGACATGATATT
>JAOWBR010176045.1:0-20013 GCA_028571145.1 Dionaea muscipula
TTGGTGCTCGTAATTAGCATTCACTTTCAATGTATATGGGTGTTTTAATGTAAATATGAATTGAGTTTACTGTTATATTGAAGTTTTTTTTTAAAAAATAAAAAAGGGTTAAACGGCCGTATACAACCGTTTATGGATTACATAAACGGTTGTGTACGGCCATACGGTTCTTTTTTTAAAAAACAGAAAAAGACAGTAACGGCTGTATACAGCCGTTTAAGGTAATGTTAAACGTCTGTAGACAGCCCTCATAAACTTTTTTTATAAAAAAAAAAAAAGGCACATAACGGCTGTATACATCCGTTTAAGATTATCTTAAACGATTGTATACTGCCGTCAAATTCAAAGACCAAAAAAAAAAAATGAAGGACAAATATGTCCGGCATGCCCAGGAGTGTGCGCGAAGCACACCCATGAAAGAATTGCTGCGTAATCGGGCCGACCCGTCACGAATTGCCACGTAGCACCGAGATAGGGAAATCGAGGGAATACTACCTGACACACAGCGAAGGAGAGAGGGGGAGAGGGGTCGGCGAACAGAGCAGTGTAGTGGCCGGCGGTGATATGACTACGGGGGCTAGGTTTCGTCGTCTTTATGGTGTGTATATCTGTCCTCCCTTTCACTGTCTCTTTTCCTCTCGCCCAATCTCGATCCGGTATCTCCTTTTCCTTGCTGCGATGACGTTGGAGGCAATTGTTTAGATGTTGAATTTGAACTCCGGATTCGGAGATTGCAAGGATCACGTATCTAGTTAGGGTTTAATATTCTGTGATTTGTTGTTGATTTTGGTTGGGGTGCTATGCCGTGATTCTTGAGCTATGGAGGTAGAGGTAGAGGTAGAGAGTTGATGATGCGGTTTTGCCGTTCAAATCGCGATGCTCATTGGCAGTGCCTCGATTTTAGCCTGGATTTTGCGGTTCAAATGATCGGAAGAAAAGAAAAAAGGAACTGCTAGAACTCAAAATTAAGTATTCATATACTGGTTAGGATGCACATTCTCGGTACTTATTCTTATGCATGTAATGGAGAAATTAAAATATGTCATTGCCAACATCAACTATCAAAGTTTATCTGCATTGAATTATAGTTTTGCCTTTCCGAATTCCAGTCATAGATTTTGCAGATAATGAGTAATGGTGATCGAGTCTTGAACCACCACCTCAGACTCTTGATTCAAGGGCATGATGTGTGACCTACTTAACTGCGGCATAACATGCATATATCATTTTCAGGTGGGGCTGAGGAATTTATTGACCTTACATGAGGGTAGTATTGGCATCTCCGTGCCGCTTTTGTGCATTGTTGGGGTGGGGGGTCTGAGGGCTGACTAATGTGATAGGGGTTTTTGTGATCCCACTGATGTCACTATGGTTTTCCTCTGGGATGGTGCTTGTATTGCTAGTCCTGTGGATGCAGCATATATTAGATAGTAGCAGTGGTTGTTTACTATGATATGCTAGATTCATGATGGGGAATATTAGTTGGTTCAAATTTATATGGGCTTGGGAAATCAATGGCGAAGAGAGAGGCAACAGGGAAGCAAATCGGAGAGACGAAAGCTCCAATTTTACTTATAGTACTCAACCATTCTTTTCCATCAAACTGAAAACTTGGAGTTCCTTAAATGGACAACAAATGTGGAGAACATTCTTATCTACGGGGTTGATAAAGAATCTAAAGCACATTTCCAAGACATAATTTAATGAACATGTGAAGGATTCTATTCCTATCTTATAGTTTGCAGTTGGTTTACTTTTGGTTAGTTTCCTTGACATGCTTTTGAGTTGAAATATGAGCTTTTTGTAAAGCATTCTTGGAAAGTTGATTGGTCCTATGATCAAAAGCTTTATGGAGAATTTTGTAGTATAAAGGAGCTTCTTTGCCTATGTCCTTATCTTATTGAATATCATGAAGGAGCCATAGCTTGAAAGTGACTAATTTAAGGGATACCGGGCCTCGTAGTTTTGTGCTTTTTCTTGCATATTAGTAGGCAATCAATGGTCCTTCATGCATTCTATTTGCAGGTGAAATGGTAATTCGGGACGAGATTGGAAGATACTAGCATTAGGTTGGAAGTTCAAAATTTGGATGCACAAGTTTTAGAATGACATGTATTATGGCCTATGGAATCGATTCCATCATTAAGTGGAGAGAGAGGTGAGGAGGAGTGTGGCTAGGAATGATAAGCTTGACATATAAGGATGCATCAATATAGGTCAAGACTTGGGGATGATCGATGCCCATGCCATTAAGTAAAATCAGTTGGTTTAATGAGAGAAGTTCTCGAGGGCATACGACGGAAGAATATGAATGAAAACAAAAGGAAAATCCTGCTGTGTGACTAAGCTATGTTTGGTTCAACATACCAGCATCCCTAAAAGAAATGGCGAAAATGATGATATTAAGATGTAGTAGCATGTCCTGTGGAATAGGAGGGAAACGAGGAATTTGTCTCTTTCGTGCTTATAGAAGCAGAAATATTAAAGATAGGATTTAGTATGTCTTCTCAGGTAAAATGGAGTGTATCTGCTTCACTTCTAAGGATATGAATAAGGATGATGCTAGAGTTCATGTAGAGGCGGTAGAGAAGAAGAGTTTCAGATAGCTTAAAGAAAACCATGAATTATGTTCTAGCATATTTGGAACAGTAGAGGCAATCGCATATGGTAAAGATCAACTATGGTGAAGAAATTTGGTAGGTTATTGGCCGTTTTTATGGAAAAAGGCTTAATTTGGTGAGGTTTTTGTTGCAATTATGTGCTAGTTTTGCCAATTGCCACAACTATCTTCTAAGTAAATTTGATCTTATTTTCACTAGATTGTTGTATGTCCTTCCCACTAATTTATAGGCATTGGTTTTAAGCACAAGTACCCTAACCTTTGAAAAAGATTTCTTAACATGAGCATCAGAGTGGCACAATTCACTAGGCACCTGTTGTTATCAAGACATCTGCAACTGATAACAAAGGGGGCCTCTCTTCTCTGTTATCTTTTGTCAAGTTAATCAAGAAATAACTAGTTGAAGATCTTTTGAATCTTTTCCCTATTTGTTTGATCTCAATTGTTAAATAGATTTTTATGGAAAAGCCAAAAGGTTGTATTGCCATTCAAGCTTATCACTGGTTCATATCTGAATGTGATTAATGCAATGTGTCTTGCATATACATATTTTTTCTTTGCTTTGCAGATTCAAGCATCCCTCAAAAGCAATGCCAGCTTTGAACTTTGCTAAAATATTACATATGATTGCTTGGTTGCCTGAAGCGTTCCTTAATGTTTTTAAAATTTTGTATGTTGTGCAGCTTTAAGATGCATCCATATTTGACTTGATGTCTCCCATTGCTTCTTTTTACATCGATTTCAGTTGGAAATGGCTTGTCTTTGTATTTATCACATAGAAGATGGGCAACCAGTGAGGTTCAAAGAAGGCCTAATCCTTGTTCGTCAAATATCTTGCACTATTATACGTGAGTATTTTATTGTCCTAGTTGATGTACTTTCTGATTATCATTTCTCATAACACAGTGGCATAATCTCTACTCGTATGGGTTCTCCTCACACATGTTGTCCATGATAATATTGCCTTAACTATGTGCCTAATCCAATGGGTTTGGTAATTTGGTCTCCATCAACTCCCTCCTTAGTTCTTGAGGACTCTCGTCACCTCTGATTCATTTGTTCTTATGTGCTTGTCTACTTTTGTCCTATTGTTCTCGTAATAAAATCTGATGTGGTCTTGCAGATATTCTACTAGTTACACTAGCGTGCATGGTGAAAGGCCATCAGCAGAGTATGCAAAGCTAAGGAGAGAATCACTAGAAAATGAATTTGGACATGTGGTTGGTGCTCACAGCTCCAAAAGTGTTTTTGACATCTACACCTTTGGCCCATTCTTGGCACTGTATAGAGCAGCTATCATCTCATTCCACATGGTGAAGTTATCTATGTGGCAACTTTTTGTCCATGACATTAAAAAGCGTGCTATTAAGGTGATATTCACGACTTTATCTTAGTTTCTAGTTTCTACCGTGATGACAAATTGGACCATTTGCTTTTACTTTTCATGCTTGGACCAAAAAAAAAAAAACATATGTGTGTATGATGAGTTTGTTATACATAAAAGTGTGCAATATGGTTGCTCCTTAATTTGTTACAGCTTCTTAATGTTTTGGGGGTGGACATTTAGTGGCTCATATGCGGTTGTCTTTAGCCCCCCTTTTTTCTCAGCGCTTTGAAAATTCAGGACATATTCCCTCTCATTTCACTATAACTAGCTTTATAAGCCGTTTCTATATTTAATGTTAGTCTTACCTGTGCCAGTTGATTATCTGGATTCTGGGTGAAGTTCTCACTCCTAAATTTTGTTTTCCATTTTTGGACTTTGTATGCCTCTTACATTTCCGTACTTTAAAGGTATGTGAACACCTTTAAAAATTTCTACTGCTTAATATTTTTAGCGCCTTAAAGTTGTGGGCAAGTTATTCTTAGATGTGCAAGCTTTTTGTTGGTCGATGTCAATGACATCTGACCGTATTCGTTAGATGTGCAAGCTTTTTCTATTATTTACTATTCATATATCGGTAAAAAAAATCTTATGCTTTTTTATATATGTGTTGGTAGTAAACATGTTAGTAAAGCATTGATATCATACTCGTGTAAAACATGCATTTCCTGACCTTAGAAATAAATTGTTGCAGTTATTTGGCATACTGACATTTAATTTCTTATTTAGTTTTTTGACTGTCTTCTTCACCAAATGATCTGCATATTTCCTACCTGTCAAATAGTCGAAACTTCATTTCTGTGGAGGAGGCAATCATGTATTCCACACTAATCTAATCAAAATATATTTTCTTGCAGTTTCGTGAGACTCTTATCAGGCTGGGGCCATTTTATGTTAAGGCAAGCAATTCTGCCCCGTTAAATTTTCACTTTGTTTAAGTTGATAAATGCCCTCCATTCCCTTTTATGAACCAAGATCATTTAATGTGCTTTCTTGAGTTAATAGATTTTTTTTCGTGCAAGCATCTCTAGTTTAGCCACATAGGATATGTGCTTTACAATTCTCCTCCTTCTGTTAGCTCTTTTTTTTTGGGGGTGGCGATGCTTGTAGGAAACTGCTAGCTGATTTCTTTGGCAAAGTTATTTAATTCAGCTTCTCTATTTTTTTAAAGATAACTTTAGATATTAATTGCCCCATAGTAGAAGAAATTGAAAAAAATACGATATTCAGCAAAAAAAGATGTCATTAAATCAAATTTAGTTGATAAATAACTCATGGTTCCTCGAGCTATTTTGCAGTTGTACTTTTCAACCAGTGTTTCCCCTACTCAGTTCATAAGTAGAATTGGGACAGTAACGAACAAAAGTTTTCCATTGACTCAGTTACTCAGACTGTTCTAGATGACTACATAATCAATGTATGTGTTACGTGCTTGTGATTGAAAACGCGTAATGGGTGAATCTGTGGTGAAAGGAGAAGAAATTATGAGAATAGAAGAACATGGGTGAGGGATTAGAGGAAGGGGGAAGAAAGAGACGAATCAGAAGAGGGAAAAGATAACAGGATAAGGAAAATTGTTCATTCATCAGCATGCCTAGATCCATGGAAATTACAAATATTAATACTACTACTACTAACAATAAAATATGAAAGTCTAGTATAGAATATATTCTGCTATCGTTTTATTTGATTTCCATGCTGATTGTAATAAATTCTTCTTGTAAATCTCAGTCAATTTTGGTATTATAGAGATATTTCCTTCCATATTGTATCCTAGACATATTACCTTCCATATTGTATCCTGGAGATATTTCCTTCCATATTGGATCGTAACATTTCCCCCCTCTCAATAATACCCTTGTCCCCTAAGGTAAATGGAGAAATTGTAAAAACAATTGTACTATCCAGTATAATATCAACATGGTCACCTGGATACGGAGGACCGACTGGGTTTCCGTTTCTCACGAACTCAAACGTGAGCAATATTATAAGATCAAACAACCCATTAGAAATTTTCTTTCTCTTAAACATTTCAGCGAACGTCTTTTGGACAAGATCCGAGCTGTCCATGCTTAAATCAACATTACTTTTGAATTCATGACCATCATCAGCAACATTAGCTAGCCTTGAAATAGCTGATTGGGAACCTAGGCTGGAAGAAGTCTTCGGGCTGAGACGAGTCTGTGGGAAGTAGGAGGGATGAGGTACGGAATGACAGACTTTGAATCTACTGGGCTGGAATTCACTGAGCTTGAATCTGAGGAACGAATAGTACGTTGTGGAGGGACTAAAGTAGATTGAGTCGGTGGTTCATAAGCCGATGCTTGTTGGGCCGATGGGAGACCGTGCGGTGTCGATGAGATGACGAATGACGGTAGAATTGTCGATGGGGTCTCTATACCCTTGTTGTGAACGACCCATAATGGAATATTAATAAAGTCAATATCCATTCGACAACACCAATCATAGGTTAATCTTCCATCAAGAGCTTCATTGACACAATTAGCATCTTTATAACAAAAAAATTGCACCAAAGCAGGAAGTTTTTTATGCTGAAAGATTCCCTCAGTCGGTTCATTCGGGGAAAATACCTTATGAAGCACTTCCTTTGTGATTGGACAAATCTCATTCACAATGCTGATGTTGAGAAGTCTATTATCCGATTTTCAACAGGCATAGTGTAGAAACCGTCGTTAAGCAATTCGGTCAATCGCTCACTTATGGCGGCCAACTTTTGTTCGACTAGAGCTCTCATGGCATTGGTTTGAGAATTGGATATGGTGAAGAAGATGATTTTTTTTTTTGAATAGAAATTTATAATAGGATATTTTTAGCTCCAAGTCCGAGAAGAGTCGGCTCTGATACCGATTGTTAAGTGCCTGTGATTGGGAAGGCGTAACGGGTGAATCTGTGGTGAAAGGAGAAAAGATTATGAGAATAGAAGAATAGGGATGAGAGATTAGAGGAAGGGGGGAAGAAACAGACAAATCAGAAGAGGGAAAAGATAACAGGATAATGAAAATTGTTCATTCATCAAAATGCCTAGTTCCATGGAAATTACAAATATTAATACTACTAGTAGCAATAAAATAGGAAAGTCTAGTATAGAATATATTCTGCTATCGTTTTATTTGATTTCCATGCTGATTGTAATCAATTTTTCTTGCAAATCTCAGTCACTTTTGGTATTTTGGAGATATTTCCTTCCATATTATAGCCTAGACATATTTTCTTCCATATTGTATCATGGAGATATTCTCTTCCATATTGGATCGTAACAATATGAATATGGCCAAGATAGAATTTCTGGGCTCTATTCCCAATTGATATTGAGGGGTCCCTATTGGTAAATGGGTCCCTATTGGTACTGGGGCTTATTGATTTCACATATAATCGGCATTGATAAGATGGCTCTCTGAACTAAAGGCCCTTGGCTAACAGTGCTGCCCCCTGGAAAGAGGTGGTAAGTAACTCTCAATTCAGTTGCTTTCTGAGTTCTCCTGATAGTAAAGTTAGAAATAATGCCTATGTAAGTCGGGTGTCAGGTACGCTTGTACAATATATTCTCTAGCTGGTTAATAGTGATGCTGATGTGACAGTATGTCTGCCACAAGCCTGTGTCATACTGATGGGAAAGATGTCGAATGATGGAAAACTACACAAATTAAGTGCCATATTAACGGGAAACGGGCCCCACTATTGGATAATGTGGTCTCTTTTATTCTTCGGTGGCAGGATTTTAGTTGCGAAGGTTGAGGCTGAGGGCAAATTACAAGCCTTGGAAACCTATATTACATACTAATATCGTATGGGATTATCGTCTATTATGACTTCTTTTGCAAATTTTGTTCACGCTGCTTATCAGTTTCAGTCTCCTAGCTCTTTAAATTTGTTAAGAAAAATATAATTCATGGCCTTCTACTACAAGGTTGACCTTTTAGTAGCGTTAATTCCTTAAAACGGTATCAGCGCAGCGTGATCAAATGTCACGAGTTCGAATATTCAAATACTGTTAGGATGACCCCCATTTATTTAATACTTGGTAATTGGTATAAGATGAGTGATCGCACACGTCACGCTTCAAGCAAAAAGAAGTATTTGTGTGAGGGGTATTTGCATGAGGGGGCATGTTAAGATAAATATAATTTATGGGCTTTCTACCACAATATTGACCTTTTAGTAGAGTTGGTTCCTTAACAAAATTCATTCTGGTCGAGGTGTGAATACCGAGAGCAATACCACTTTAGTACTTAATTGTCCCATGTTCAATTAATTGTCATTATTCACCCTATTGTACTTGGTTCTCTCCTTCTTTCTCTCAAGTATTCTTTCCTCTTTCCTTGACCTTCTTCTCTTTCCCTTATTCTTCCCGTCAAAAAAGTTTAAAGCAATTGAGATGCCAATCTTCCCGATTTATAATCTTCCTTCTATCCCTACCCAGTCCATCTTGTCCTTGTACCTGTCTGTGCAAATGGGTGTATCCTTGTGTTTTTTTTTTTTTATCCTTCTAGATGATGTGTAATTACTGTGAACCAAGGCAAAAGGAATAATGGAAAGACTTGCATTTCTTATTTGACAAAAGGGTATATATATATATATTACAAGTGTTTAATATCCAAACAACCTTTAATAAACTAAAACTCATAATTCACAACACTACCTTTCAAGGTGGAGCATAGATATTAATCATGTCCAACTTGTTACAAATAAATTCAACTTGACTCCCTCCTAAATACTTGGTAAGAATATGAACAAGTTGATATGTGATCTTCACATGATTCAACACAATATCTCCTCCTTGGAGCTTTTCTCGTACAAAATGACAATCTACCTCAATATGCTTTGTCCTCTCATGGAACACCGGGTTTGACGTAATATGGATGGCAGACTGATTGTCTCATCATAACTGAGTAGGTCGAAAAGCTGGATATTGGAACTCATCGAGTAACTGATGGAGATAAGTGACATCACAGGTAATATGAGCTACAACTGGTTGCTTCTTGCTCTTTCAAGAAACTAAGTTGTCACCAACAAACACACAATAACTCGTGGTGGACTTTCGATCAAAGGGTGAGTCAGCCCAATCTGCATAAAAAAAACCCTTAATACGTCTGTGGCTATGATCACTATAGAGCAGTCCCCGACTAGGATGACCCTTGATATATCTAAGAATATCCACAACTGCTTCCAATAAGGAACTCGAGGATCAAATATAAACTAACTAACAACACTTATTGAGAAAGCAATATTAGGACACGTGATGGCAAGATAATTCAATTTGCCTACCAATCTCCTCTATCTGTCTCGATGATCAAGCACATCACCCTCAGCAGACAAAAGTTATACCCCAGGAAGTATCGGAGTATCACTTGGTTTAGTACCAAGCATGCCAGTATCCTGCAGTAAATTTAAAGTATACTTGCGTTGGGATAGGAAAATTCCACGCTTGCACTAACATACTTCGATTCCCAAAAAATACATCAAAGACTCAAGGTCTTTAGTTTGAAAATGGCGTTGAAGAAACATCTTCAAGGAAGCAATTCCTGCGTTGTCACTCCCAGACTCCCAGTGATAACAATATCATCAACATATACCATAAGAAGAATGCACCCAACACTGGAATGATGATAGAATATTGAGTGGTCTTTCGCTGATCTCCGTAGGCTAAAGTCTAGAACCACAAAACTAAACCTCCTGAACCAAGTTCTGAGAGACTGCTTCAACCTGTATAAATATTTCTTCAAACGGCATACATGCCCAGACTCCCCTTGAGCAATAAACCCAGGAGGTTGCTCCACATAAACCTCCTCCTGCAAATCACCATGAAGAAAGACATTATTTATACCCAGCTGATGCAAAGGTCGTTATGAAGCCGCAAGAGAGTTCAGAAAACGAACAGAGGGCATCTTGAAAACAGGAGAGAATGTGTCTGTATAGTCAATACCATAAACCTGATCATATCCTTTTTCCACCAACCGGGCCTTGGACCGAGTAATAGAGCCATCAGGATTCATCTTTACAGCAAAGACTCACTTACAAACAATAGCCTTCTTTCCGGGAGACAATGGAACAAGATCTCAGGTCTAATTAGCCTCAAGGGCCTCCATCTCCTCACACATCGTTTGCTGTCACCCCAGGGAAGAGAGAACTTCGGATAAAGACCGAGGAACAGACACAGAGTCTAAAACAGAGACAAGTGCCTGTAATGAAGAGGATACCCCAACATAAGAGATATGAGCAGACATAGGATACGTAGCACTGCTACGCTGCCCTTAAGCAAGGCAAACAGATGATCCAAATCAGAGGGTGGAAAGGACGTAGGAGCATCCGATGACAAAGCCATAATAGAAGGTAAAGGATGATGATCAGGAGCAATCGACAAGAATCCAAACCATGAGCAGTCGGCGTAGGAGCAACAAGAGGAGGAGAAGTAGATTCGACTAGATGGTCCAACTGATCAATGGCGACATGACGCAAGCGACGGGTATATACCCGAAGAGGAGGGGTGAGCAACGGGTTAGGTGTAGAAGCCGAAACAGGTGATGATGACGATGAAATTGTAACTAACTCATAGACGAGAAGATTATCCACAAAAGAGGAGAATTCAAATGGTGACCCAAATGAGAGTGAAGAAGAGCTAAAGGAGGTAGGCTCATCAAATACAACATTAGCAAAAATATAGAATCACCCCAACTTAGGAGAGTAGCACCAATACCCCTTCCGCGTGCGAAAATATCCCAAAAAGATGCACTTCAAAAACTTAGGATCCAACTTTGTAAGATGTGGTCAGATATCCCGAGCATAACACACACAGCCAAAGACACGAAGGGGCATATAATAAAGTGGCTTGTTAGGAAATAACACACTAAAGGGTATCTCCCCCCTGAAGAATGGACGACGACATCCGATTTATCAGGTATATGGCAATCAAAACTGCTTCACTCCAAAACATCTTCGGCACACCCATATGGAACCTAAGAGCTCGGGTCACCTCCAACAAGTGACGATTCTTCCGCTCCGTCACCCCATTCTGAGGAGGGGTATCAGGACAAGAAGACTGATAAATAATACAATGCTAAGTCATGAATGCTGTAAACGGAGAAGAGAAGTACTTATGGACATTTTCACTTCGGAACATATGAACGAGAACAAAGAATTGTGTATGAATCTCAGTACAAAAGGTTGAGAAAATAGAAAACAACTCACCACGAGATCTCAACAAGTATAACCAAGTCATACGGGAATAGTCATCCACGACCGTCACAAAATAGCGGAAGCCTACACAAGACTGGACCGGACACGGCCCCAGATATCAGAATGAACCAACTCAAATAGAGCAGAAGCCCATGTATCACTTTGAGGTGGATATGTAGCTCTATAATGCTTAGGAAACTGGCAAGATTCACAAAATAATCGAGCCTCAAGGCAAACTTTCTTAAGATTAGAAAGAGAAGGATGACCAAGACGATTATGAAGATCAAGAATAGTGGAAGAAACCTCGAAACAAGCTATACTGAATGAATCACTGTCCAATACATAAAGCCCTCCTGAGGTACGTCAACATCTACCAAGAAGTGTCTCTGTCGAATGATCCTGAATGTCACAGGAGTTAGCACAAAATGTAACACGATAATTGTGAGTGCGAGCAAACACACTAGCAAATAACAAATTAAAGGGAAGATCATGCAAATAGAGAAGTGAAGACAGGGTCAATGTAGGAGTAATGGAAATTGTCCCTACTCGATCCGATACATAACAACCATCAACAACTTGAGCAACTCGTACATCATGATATAAGGAAGTAGAAGAGTACTCATGCAAGAGACGGAAAGAGCTAGTCATGTGATCGGATGCTCCTGAATCAATAATCCAATCTCGAGAAGCGGACACATATGCCGCTAACTGAACTAACGGGGCCAATTGAACGAAAGTGACTGATGAAGGAATAGAAAGAGGATGAACCCGCTGAACCTGGTCCGTGCAACAGGGAATAGGAAGTGGGTGGCCATGTAACTGCCAACACCTTCGACATATATGACCTGTGCGTCTACAATGTCAACAAATAGTGCCTTGACCTCTAACAGAAGAAGGCATCTCAGTCCAAAGAAATGAAGCATATCAACAACGGAAGCGAGGAAGAATGAAGAATCGAGTAATCAGTGTCCATGAGCATCCCAGACACCCGTCATCATAGAACCAACACCAACAAGTAGTGCAAATACTAGATAGCAAGTATAGAGCAAGAACTCAAACGATCACGAGAGTCGGCACTAAAGCAGGGAAGCAAGTATCGAATCAAATCCAACGAGAAACAACAAACCAAGTGAGCCCTCAAATGATGAATCGAGGAATCAGACACATCTCATTGATGAACCAAGCAATAACATAAACCAATAACTCCAACAAGCACAGAACACCACCCAAGGAGGAATGAAGCATCTGATCAATAATGAGAGTAAAGTATAAGTAGCACAAACAATCCTAAAAAACTCATGGAAATAGCTGGAATTAGCAAAGGCCATAGGAGGAGAAAATGATCAAATGGACAAGGGTATGAAATTGCCTGGAGGAAATCACATCGGGGCGTGGGCGCCACGCGCCGAGACAGTGGTGGCGCGTGGCAGCTCGTGGCTCATTTGCTGGCGAAACGGCCGAGTCTCCCGGTGGCGACTCGATGTCCCCGAGCTTTATACATGGTTGGATCGATGATGGGTTGGCTCGTTTAGAGCAGATTTGAACGAAAAGGAAAGGGCTGTGGTGGTGGTCGGGTTTACATCAGCCTAAGCTGATTGGGGTACAACTTGCGTGCGCGCCTGGGCTGGTGGAGGTCGCCGGCGGGTGAGAAGGGTGGTGGTGGTCGCCGGCGGCGGTGAACAAGTGTTGTTGATGCGTTTTTTTGCTTTTGGTTTTTTTTTGCCATGTGAACCAAGGCAAAAGGAATAATGAAAAGACTTGCATTTTTTATTTGACAAAAGAGTATATATACTATAAGTGTCAAATACCCAAACAACCCTTAATATACTAAAACTCATAACTCACAACAATTATATACAAGAAAAAGCAGTAGAAAAATCAGATAGAATGGGGGCAATATGATGAAATAAAAAGAACAGAAAATTTTGGTCAAAGGTGGGTATATCAGATTAATAGTAGCCTGTAATGGGGTTCATTCCTAGGGAAAGTGGTGGACTGGCCTGAGTTCCATTCTGTCAAATTCTTGCTACCAGCATCTAACTGCATGAAAAAAGATTGATGTGTGCTGAAGTAGAGGAGGAATAGGAGGTTCAAAACTGTGCAAGGTGGGAAGTATGACTGGGTCATGATGGATTGAACGATTCTCTGGATAGAACTATATAATGGAACAGTTAGAAATAACTTCTATATTATACACACTGTGAAATAGATCTAACTGAAGTAATTGAAAGGTCTAATGTTTACTCCCTCCAACTTTTATAGTAAAGGATGAACCAATATGCTTGTGGGTCACTTTCTCATGATTCAATCAAAATCTCCCTTTACTCTTTTCGTCAAACAATACAGAGTTTCTGCTTAGCCATTGAAAGCCCACTCCCATTGTCCTAATAGCCGATCTATTACATAGATCGTTTTAGCCAATATGCCTGTAGACCCATGACACAAAAAGCAGTGCTCCGACGATCATTCTAGCTTTTTTTGCTGCAGAAATTTCTATTGGAAATCAAAATCCTCTACCTAATATTCATATTTACTCGTCTGTAGTTGAGTCATGCTGAAACCTTTGAAAGCACTTTCCACATCTTGCAACTTCTTTTCAGTCTTTATTTTTCTTCCTCCATACATGACAAGGAGATCTGCTCAACCTCAGTAGCAATGATGAAATGTTCATGGTTGGAATGGAGTTTCAAAAGATATACAGAGTGACCAAGTGAGAATGTCACTTCTCAAGGAGATGCAGCATGGCCGGCAACATCTTCTATTTCAGAAACTTGGTGCGAGCAGTGCACTCTCCAACTTACAAAGTTGGTTGTTTAGGTTGAACACCCGACCATTTGACATTGTTAAGATAAATATAATTTATGGGTCATATACCATGAAGTTGACCTTTTGGTAGAGTTGGTTCCTCAACATGATATTAGAGTAGATGTCACCAAAGGTCATGAGTTCGAATCCTGGGAGCACGACCTCTATTTGTTTAGCACTTGGTATGAGGTGGACCAATGCACAATCTACACTTCAAGCTCAAAAAAAGACATTTGCATGAGAGGACGTGCTATGATAAATATAATTCATAGATCATATACCATAAGATTAACATTTTGGTAGAGTTAGTTCCTCAACATACATCAACACAATCTAGCTCAAGGACAAGATAACCATTTGGTTGAAAGGAGGCATGAAAATGAGAGTCAGAAGTACAATGTTAAGTCCGTCGCATATTAAGTGTGTCGCTAAAGAGTGATGAATGTGGTAATTTCTTCAGAGTGGGTTGGAGCATTAGTGGTTGTGAATGGTTTCGACATTCGGTTGATGCCAATGTAAGGGTCAGATACGCTCGGTGGGAGGGATGGGAGGGAGAGTGGAGGGTGAACTAAATGATACAATAGATTGTAAATTTGTATAATGGTGCTTTGGTAGATTCATGAACTCGATGATGAAATGCAATTTAGACACCAAATGATGTTTTTGCCCCCTAACAACACTAGATATGGTAGGTAGAGAGTCCTTTTTTGTTTGTGGAGGTAGTGAGTCTAATACCTGCATTCATCCTTGTTAACTACTTGTAATGCCCCATCTCACATCTTTGCAATTTCATCCATCATTGAGCCCTTTTTTTTTTTTTTTTTCAGTAAAACACCTCGGTTAAATTGAAAAACCCATGTACGTTCTATGCATGAAAGAGTGAGTTTTGATGTTCAGCTTGCAATTCCTGAACTGCATATAGAGAAGCATCAGACATTTCTTTATAGTTCCTGTTTTTCCACTATGCATTTACTTTTTTTTTTCTATGTTGTCTTATACGGTCAAGTAATTCTTTTTCCTCTTTTCGTGTTTTATTTCCTCAAGCTTGTATCAGGAATTATGTCTGATATGCCCATCTAGTTAAACACACATGGACATCTACATGAAGTCGCCATTGTTATTTGGGTGTTGTTTCCTGTCTTGTTTCTATATACAGCTTGGGCAGGCTTTGAGCACGAGAGCGGATATATTACCGACTGCATACTGCCAGGAGCTTGCTAAATTACAAGTACAGCATCTTCCTTCTCAGTAGGATATTGTTTTGTTCATCCCACAAAAAGTAGGGTATCATTTTGCTGTTGCGTCAAATATTTGTCTTTTGCTTTGCTTGGAAGATCACTGCTCTGTTTGACTTTGTTCTGCTCAATGCTAAACTTCTAAACTCATGCCAGGATCAAATACCTCCTTTTCCAACTCATGTTGCAATCAAATCTATCGAATCCCAGTTAGGCATGCCCATCCCAGAAATATTTGCCGACATAAGTCCTCAGCCTATTGCTGCAGCATCTTTAGGACAGGTGTACAGAGGTTGGATGACTTTTTTAATGGGATCTATTGGCAGCATAGTTTTCATTCTGTATCAAGTGAATGCCTAGAGAAATTGTCAATTTGCCAGATCTTTAGCTGAGTGATTCTGTTTAATGGCTCAAGTTTTGCAGCTCATTTGCTATCTGGAGAGCTGGTAGCTGTCAAAGTGCAGAGGCCTGGTATGTCGCTATCATTGACCCTTGATGCATTGCTATTTCACATGATTGGTGGCCAACTAAAACGATTTGCCAACGCCCGAAAGGATTTGTTAGTTGCAGTCAATGAGATGGTGAGTTTTCTATGGCTTAATAATCTTTTTCAATTTTAACTATGCTTTCACACTAAGAATCTTCAAGTTTAGCAGTATATTTCCCTGTACTTATTGATCCCTAAGATGTACTAAGAAAGGGTTTCCATCCTTTATTATTATAAGATGCTTGTTTTTGTTTTGTCTTTGCTGAATACTGGATTTTGTGAATATTAATATAGGACTCTGTTTCTTATCACACTCTCTCATAGAAAAAAATGTATAAGGGTTTTTCTCTGCATATGTTCTTCGAGGAAACTTCTGCATAACCTTCTTAGAACTATGATATAAATTCTTTTTCGGGAAGCTAAAAAGAAAAGAAGAATTTATTCTCATGGATAATATGTTCGGCTGTACTGATTTTTTATTGATTTATCAATGTTAATGCTAAGTTGGAAGTTTGGAGGGAAACTTTAGAAGTGAAGGGTTTTAGATTTAGTACGACAAAGTTAAGTCGAAGAGGTGATCATGATGTGTGATGATCAGGAGTGAAACGTCTGCTGATAACATGATTCTTTTTATCTTGTATCAGAGGCAGAAAAATGGTGAAGAAGTTTATGCAAAAATTATAGGTACAGAACAGGTTAAATGAAGCAGAATGTGCTTCGAGAGTCCTGTGATACCAGGATATTGGTAGAACCGAAGTAAGTATAATTGGGTAGCTTTTAGCCATAGTGATTTGTTCGAGAACGCTTGAGAAACACTTGAGTCTTTTATTCAACTTCCTTTAAAGCTTGATTCCGGACTACAATACATGCTTCATTTTGGGAGCAACTAAGGATCTGTATTAAGTATTAAATTTCAAGACAAAACAGTTCTTACCTTTTAAAATTTTTAAGACAAAAGCTTTTTAGCACCTGCTAAAAATTTTCAGCATCTAGTTTTCTCATTCTGCCCATCACAAAAAAACCTCATAAAATTTCAGCACCTCATTTTCAGGACCCTCAATAATCTCTTACAATTCTTACTTCCAGCCTGAAAAGAACACCACCTAGAATTTTGTTCTTAATTGCAACAAACAAAGAACACCTCGTAAAACTGGTAACTCTTTAAGACTTAAATCCTCTCTGACTTAAAATTTTAAAATCTTAAAAGTGAGCATTCCTTAAATGCCTTATCCAACCAAAAGCCTTATTTGATTAGCTAAGAAAAGGTCTGCCTTATCCAACCAAAAGCCTTATTTGATTAGCGAGTAAATAAGTAAATAGAAGCCATACGTGAAAGCCAAAGAACCTTTAATGAAAGCCAAAGACACGCTAAGAAGACAAATAGAGAATCTCATTCCGGAATTGAAATATTTCCTTGAAAATTATCTTTTTGACTCTTCTTTTCTTGTAGACACATTTGGATGTTCCTCCTTCAGATGAGATTTAGATGATACCGATCTGCATACCAAAGACCTGCTGACATAACTTGATGGTACTGCATATGCCAGCACTGCCTAGTTTTGACTCCCAACTTAAAAAGCAATCAAGTCTACAAGAAACAAGAATGAGGAGGTATCTACCAAATTGTCTGAGTCGAATGAATTAGCAGGATATCACATCAAACCCTTATCACTAGTTTTTATCAGTGTTCAACTTTGAACTTACCTGCACTCCACAAAGGAACCTAACACAAGCTGCGCTTACCATTTTTACTTATTGGATGCTGTTACTGCTGTAACATTGAGTTATCAGTTAAAGCCATTGTCACTTACATTATGAGCTCAGCCAAGTCTCTGGTTCTAGATTCCTAGGTTCTCTTTTTTTGTTGATGGAATCAATTCCACGAAAAAACATTAATCTTAATGTAGAAGGACCAATGTATATCTTAACACAGCCCTTTGGGCTTGAACTCTGGAATCATCATCATCATCATCATCCCAAAGGTGGGGTTGGCCGCACATAATTTGTTAAGGACACATACACAGAAGATCCGACAAATATAGTATGTTGATTGTCGGCTTGAACTGTGGAATTTAAAGAGGAATTTCTGTCAGCATGTGCTAAACCATGTCTGTGGATGGTGAGATTCGAACTTGAGACTTCTTCTGGTTAAATTATTGGAAGAAGACAGGCTGAAAATTCTGGTATCAAGTAATATGATGGATTAATTGAGGGGAGAAAGGCATTCTTTTCTTTTTCTTTTTCTTTCCCCACTCCCTCACCTGCCATGGGCCCCACCCGTGGGGAGATTGGTACTCTGGCGGAAATGAGTTGCCCATATTCTCCTTCACGAGTGATGAGTCATCCTTTTCTATTGTCCTTGGATTTTTTTTTCAATTGATCCATGAGTTTAGACTGCTTAAAGGAAGGAGCTCAGACCTAGACCTTGTGCATGGATAGCTCCTCTTTGTTCCTCAAGTATTTCTTAGGTTCAGTACTTTCGTCCTATGAAGTGTCATCTAAATGAGAAATATCAATGATAAATTGATAATTCCAGAATGACGCACTTAAACTGCTCACTTGTTTCCTTTGTATTTCTGCGCCTGTAGTACTATGTGACGTACAAGAAGGTCAACCTGCATCTGTACTAAGATTTCTTTTTGTTCTTGCTTGGGGTTAGGTCAGATGCATGTTTGAAGAAATTGACTACATCTCAGAGGGCCAAAATGCTCAGCGCTTTGCTTCTCTGTATGCATTCTATCCAAGTAAGTTCCAGAAACTCATTCTTCTCTCCAACATGGTTTTGGATATTAGTTGCTTAGTTGAGATGCGGTGCTTTATTTTCCAGTTCTTTTTATCCATTTGTCCATGATGTTTCCTAGTTTATAGTTGACTTTCTTTTACTACATAGCAAGTGTTTGGCCGAGTATTCTGTTCATGTGTGGATTTAAAAGGAAACCCTACATGTATTGGTTAGGTAGCTCAAGTCTTTTGATTAATTGTTCTTGATTTTGGTGAACATTCTTTTCTGATCTCCTTGGCTCTCAAATCAAGTAGTCTTGGCGGTATCTTATCCCGTCGTGGCTGAGTAAATTCTTAGTGAGAAAATTGGTTTTTGAACTGTTGGGAACCCCATGGCCTATGCTGAGAAATCTGTCTTTGATTTTGTTTCCTTTCCTAACGAATAACGGCATTATCTACACTAAAATGGTGGTATCCAGCTAGTATAAGAGTTCCCAAATGCGAAAATCCCAAGGGCGGAACGAGGATTCCTGCTTAGGATGGGCAACAAGTATATAAATATTTGATAAATCATAGTTCAATTGCCTTAATAAATCCAAGATTTTTTTAATTGCGTGTACTGTTCCTATATTTTCAAACAATTATTCTGACCACTTTAAGATAAGTAATATCCTGTTTTTAATACTAGTTGTATATGTGGAACTTGTAGAGAGAACTAATAGAAGACCTTAACTTCTTCATTGACAAAAGGGTTTATATAATACAAGTATCAAATACCCAAAAAGCTCTTAATATGCCAAAACTCATAACAGAACCATAGTGGGATAAAAATATATTACCTATATGGTGAATTTCCATAGATTTAATTTTTGCTACAGTTATAAGCTCGAGAAATTAATTCTATAAAATAATATTCTCAATTAAACAATATCTTTTTTGGTTGGTAAGTTAGTGCTCGTTGAATAATAACCTTGATTAATTAATAAAATATCATGGTCCCAAGGATACGAATTTATGGAGGTTTAGTTATACTTATAGAATTTGCTCATTAATTGTGAGAACATGAAAGCAGAAGATAATCACTATAGAGAATTAGAATTTGTTAACCTTGTTCAAAGATAACATGGAGTTGAAAAGGGGCATTATGAAAAATCTGAAAGTCTATTAATAATAGTTCCATTTTTATATACAAGTAGTTCCTTAGAAATCTTAACATTAAATTTGAATTAACTAACAAGTGCAGCTTAAGAAAGATGCAGGATTCAGATAGATACAAAGAACAAAAAGATTTAATTTATTAGTGCAGAACACTTGGGGAGGAGATAAAAAAAAAACCAAATCGAACCTAGTACCAGGCCTTATGGATTTTTTGTGTGATTAGCACACAAATCAAAACTGCAACTGTACATAAGTTATGATATGTATAATGAAGCCAGGTTTCTATACACGCAAGTATAAGAACCCCACTTCCCCGGGGGCAGGGTGGGGGGGGGGCGCCATGGCCCCCTTCACCAGCACCCCCTCTCCCCAACAGAACGTTCCACCATCTCGCCATAGTGCCACAGAT
>JAOWBR010176057.1:0-11037 GCA_028571145.1 Dionaea muscipula
AAAGTTCTTGCCAAAATAGGCTAGTAAAGATCTTGTCCCGATCCGAGACCATCCTTTTTGGGACGCTATGGAGTCTCACCACTTGATCCAAAAAAAGCTGAGCAACTCGTGGCGCCGTGAAAGGGTGGACTAAAGCCATAAAATGGGCATACTTTGTGAATCGGTCCACACAACCAATATGCAATCCTTCCCATCAGACCGTGGCAAGCCTTCTATGAAGTCTATACTGACGTCTTCCCAAGCTTGCTTCGGTATAGCTAATGGTTGAAGAAGGCCGCCACAACCTTGGGTAGGCGCCTTGGTCCTTTGACAGGTATCACACCTCTTAACATATTCAGCAATATCAGCCTTAAGGCGTGGCCAATAGAAACTCCTCTTCACGCAGCGCCAGGTGGATTGTTCGCCGTCATGGCCACCTTCAGCAGAATCGTGGCATTAAGCGAGGATTTGCCTTCGCAGTTGCCCGGTGTTACCTACATATAGCCGCCCCTTGTATCTTATAGCTCCATCTTGCACTGAATATGGCGCCAGGTTTCGGTGGCGAGGACTGTCGTTATCAATGAGCAGGGAACGAATCCTCGTCGCCATGGGGTCCTGATCATAGCTGGCTTCTATCTCGTTGGTCCGTTGGGGAACCATTGCTGACACGGCCATGTACTCATCACTGCACTTTTGAAAAGGGCGTCGGCGGCAACATTATCGGTTCTTTTCTTGTACTGGAATGAGACGCCTCAGGGCGTGGAATTGGGGCGGTGCTGATGCAAGATCGTCGCCCCATTGCATACCAAACTTCTAATGGATCCGATTGACCAGCGTAGTCTCGATGGCTAACGAATCCGATTACGGTAAAAACAGGGGAGCTCATCCGGAGTAGTCTCGACGGTGAGAGGGAAAATAGAGATGGAAATACTGTTCCGGAGCTAGTCTCGACGGAGGCTAATGTTAGAGCTACTGTTACTGCTACTGATATAAAGTTAAGGAAGAAACTAGGGAAGAAAATAACTATGGAAGAAACTGGTTTTCAATTGATTTCTTCTTGATAATCTGCCGATACAAGTTTCAGCCTTTATATAGGCTTTGAATTTACGTAATAAAGAGAAAATACATTAATTCATCTATTTACACGTGTCTGGGGACTAAGAATATTCTTCTGGCAGTGAGTACGGATCCTGACGCTCTCTTTCCAATCAACCGCAACGGTATTTGTCTTCTTCCACGAAAGCTGATGGGCGTGGCGTTGACAAGCTAGAGCGGCCACTTCCAGAGGCGACGCTACCCTCTTTGCATGATGGCGACAGGAGATAAAGGCGCTGGCAGTGTTGTGGCGGCAGTGGCTGGCTAACGTCAACGCGTCGGTTACAAACAACTTCTAAGATTGAGCTTCAATGAAAAAGGTAAATACATGGATGTTCCCCTTAGGATGTAAGAGGAAGATTGATGTATCAGGGCGTCTAGGATTAATCCCCGTTTGCTCAGAATTAACATCTGCCGCCCCCGTAGTTTTTCTGCCATGACGCTACTAGCCCATATCTTTCCAACGGAGATTCATCAACTTCTCAAACTTGACACTCTTATCCAGGGCAACATGGGGAACAACATGGACGGTGAAGGCGCCGGAGAATCATAAGGGTTTAGCCGATCCGAGAGGTCGTCGCCATGAGACAATTCTGCCTTAGAGAGATGGCGCCACTGAGTTGTCGCCACAGGAGGTATTCTACAAGAGGTCCATGACAGACTTATTGGAACTTGGAGGCATTCATACTAGATGACTTGCGCCCATTTGCTCTGACTAGTTGTCAATACATTTCCCACTGCCCAAATCAAATAGAGAAACATCCACAAAAATTTACAACCTAGAGTTCTTTTAGATATTTTAGAAGCTCGGCATTTATTTGCACCATAAGAAGAAAAAGAATCAATACACACACACACACACACACACACACACACATATATATATATATATATATATATATATATAGCTATATAGGATATTAGGTTTCAGGAAATATGATAACTATATATTGGTGGCATGCTTTATACATATCATCATGAAAAATCAACTAATCTAGCAACCTCAATAGCCTCTTCTGTTTCCAGTTAAATGACTTGCTTTCACCTTATATTCAATTTACATTCAAAAGGACAGACTACTTATCCTCTTCTCATTACCTTTGATATCACAAATACTAAATAATTTGACATTGGGTCCAGTCATTATGAATTTAAGTTTATGTACAAGATCATAAAAAATGACGTAAACAATACGACACAGTTCGAGATTGACAAAGACTCGATTCGATTCAAGTTTAAGCTCGAATAGTTCACGAGCCTAGCTCAAGCTTGGAATAATCAGGCTCGTGAGCCTAATGGACTTTTCTTAATTTTTTTAAAATTTTAGATAATAAATTAACAATATTTATCCAACTTTTTTTAAAAATTAAAAATAATTAGAAATTTGAGCTAAAACTCAAGCTTGAACTTGAGCTTTGTTTCTATAAGCTCGTCAAACTCAAGCCTAAAATATGTTAACGGAGATGAACTCGAGTATGAAGATACTCAACTCGACTCGTTTATACTCATAATCATACATTTATTAGTCTTTTCATCTATTTAGGTCCAAATGACTCAATTTATTATTCCAACACCATTTTCACTACAAATTCTGGCTAAATTGATATTTTCCCCATAAATCATTCTGTTTGAGAAGTAAATTATATTTAACATAATCCCTACCCTTAAATCATCAAGGTCAGATGATACTAGCTTTTATAAACTGCATGCCAATCCTCAGAAAAAAGCTAGCTTCGCCACACATGAGCTTACAGACATTCTTATCTAGTACAAGTATTTCGTACCACCAAGGGCCCCTACATCCCCAAGAAGTTAGCTTCTTATCCCTATGGTAATCCACAACAACATGGTTTTTTTCTGCCAAAGAAAAATCATATATTGTATACAAAGTAGTTCCAACTACTCTACACACTATAGCAAGTCCAATGATGTTTTTTTTTAAAGAAAAAAGCTCCAAAAGGACTATTTTATGGGTGAATACAATTATTATTTTCTCATTGTAAATAAAAAGTACAAAAATATTATTACAGCCTCCAAATTTAACATTCCTAGATAATGTAAAGAACAAAATAACATGTGCATTGCATGAGGTTTAAGACTTGTACATAAACAAAAGAAGAATCTTACCCCGCAGTTCAGAAGTAGCATATGGGCCTATAGGCTGTTGATTCTCACCAAGAATATACCATCCAGCTTGAGAATAATGATCCTCATCATTTAATGTGCCTAAACAGAGATATCATTACGGTTAATTACTTAATTATCCAGAAATTTGCCTAATAATGAGGCACAAAAAAGGGGTCATTTCAGGAAAAGGTAATCGAGACTTGCTCAGAAGGATGCTTAGAAGAATAATATGAATCGAGTTTGATAATCTCCAGGTCGAACAAAAAACCAAAAGATGCGTATCAACAGCTATGAAGGAGTCCACCAGCCAATGTTTAGTTTTTAATCAAGGGGTGGTTCAGTGCTTCAATTCACAAGGAAGTTTAAATAATTAATTAATCTCATGAGCAGTGCCTCTAGCTTCAAGTAAAGAACCCAATCTCAAACAAGTTGGTAAAAAGCAGACAACAAACAAGGATCGAGCACAAGTTTGAATGATCAACTATACAAAACTTGTAAAGAAAAGCTCAGCCAATGCAAAATACATTACTGCTTCTCGACTCCACAAACCCAAACAAAGCAGTCTCTTAGCCCAACAAGAATTAGCTCTACTTTGTGCAGTCAATTCAACCATGTCATTACACGATTCTTACCGAAACCATGCACAAGCAGACCGCATCCTAACAAAACAGTGCAAAAATTGTTCCAAATGGCAACGTTTTCATCAGATGAAATCAGCTCCCAAATCGCCAAACTTAAGAAACACAATTAGGCATCACTTAGGGTTTCAACCAATAGTTCTGATTACCAATCAATGATCCTTTTTCTCTACGACAAACGATACAATATCGAAAGAAAATGCTAGACGGAGATAGAAGGAACAAGTTAGAAACCAGAAGCAGGTTGCTGCTGCGGCCTCGCCGGCGACTGTGGTGGTTGAAGAAGAGGAGAATCAGAACCTTCGACTTCGGACATAGCTTCCGGCCCCTATAGCTCTCAACAATGGCGGACGAGAGAGAGACTGAGAGACAGGATGGGAGCAGAACGAGGAAAGTTCTTTTCCTGAATCCTGATCGTAGAAGATGTTGGAGTGGTAGATGACGCGGGACGGCGGCAATAGGTGGTGCGCGCACGGCGGACTTTGGTCCTTGTATACTACCGTTTATCTTATTACCGTTTTTTATTTTTAAATAGATATTAATATAAAACATATGAGGTGTTTTGACAATATTAGAAAAAATTTAGTAGTGTTTTGAGAATATTTAAAAAGGTTAAGAATATTTTAAAAATATTATTTATTTTTTAAAAAATAAAAGGTATTTTTGATAATTTAAAAAAAATGTGTTACGTTTAGTTAATTAAAGAGGATGTTGTGTTTAATGTCTATGTTAAAAAATTAGGGCCCTTGAACACTCTGGCCCCGTTTGTTTTGCGAATGGGATAGTGTGCGATAATTAGTGAAGAGGGATAAGAAGAAGGATAAGAAATGATGGGATAAGAAGAGGGA
Source organism: Dionaea muscipula (assembly GCA_028571145.1). Lineage (NCBI taxonomy): Eukaryota > Viridiplantae > Streptophyta > Magnoliopsida > Caryophyllales > Droseraceae > Dionaea > Dionaea muscipula. The sequence goes on from JAOWBR010176057.1 coordinate 4,688, forward strand.
TAAGGAATGATGGATAATAATTTTACAAACTTATTTGTTTTGCGGATAAAAATCAACGGGATAAAAATTTTGACCTACGTTGACCGGCGGTCAACGTCGTTGACCACCGGTCGCCGGTCGGAGTTGGTCGGAATTTTGTCGGAATCTGGCCGGTCGCCGGAAATTGGTCGAAATCCGGTCGGTCAACGGCGGTCAACGGTATTGACCGGCAGCTTCCTTATCCCATCCTGGTGGGATAATGAAGTAACACCCCCCCCATGATACTTAGTTATCCCACCATTGGAGGATAAGGGGATTGTGAGATTTACAATCCCACCATTTTTTGCCCACAACAAACAAGAGACAAAGAGGCCCCCGGACTAGTTAGTCCTATCCGACCTTCTTATCCTGCATATTTAGGATTTTCCCCTGGCATTGTGGTCTACGACAAGTTGATTGGTGGGCTATACGAAACCAAGGATGTAGAGAAAGCTTTAGGCTTCGTTTGTTAATTGTATTGGATTAGATAAGACTAGTAAGGAGATGTGATTATGAGAAGATTGAGATAGGTTGATAAGAAGAGATTATAAGAAGAAATAAAATTTTAAGAGGGTATTTGATTGTGTTGGGATTAAATCTTGGGATTGATAATATTAAGAGGAGAAATATTATTTTGTAAGGGGGCTTGAGATTGTTATTACTGATACCTAATCGTCTATGATATTAGTAATACCAAGACAAAGAGCATTATACCATGACAGACCATGTTTGATTTGGGAATAAGAGGTCGGATTACACTATTAATACACTCGGTATAACTAAAATGTTTGTTTGATTGATTTTTATTATATTTTATTATTTTTTCACCCATCTCTCTTATCTTACAAAATCATTAAAAAAATAATATCACCTCCCTTTAGATATTAGTGACCCACCTAATCAAAGGACCTAATTTGCCATTCAATCACGCTGCTTCTTCACTCACAGTTGTCATGCATTGTCGGTGTAAGTTAGGAATTGTCATTTTGGTTATATATAGGAATATTTTTGTATAAAGAAATATAGTCTCATATTTAATTCAAGACAATCAAAGAACTCCTTGATTGAATTAATAGTGAAATATTTAATCTCTTCCTTCACAATCCCTCTTCTTATCCGGAGTATTATTTATCGATCCGATCAAATATAATCCTAGCTGCAATCAAAAATGACATGCTATTATCAATACCAAGTCATTTTTTTTAATCAAACAATGAGTTAGTAATAAGACGGTATTACAATTATCTACATGTCGATAGATACTGCTGAAGATCTAGCTAGGAACAACTACTTGTTTGGGTCTCTATGTAGCTTAGCTAGGTTCCTAACTTCTTGTTTGAGAAGTAATCTGTCTAATTATAGCTTTTACGAGGGAAGGGGGATCAAACTCAAGCACTCATTCACACACTTATGTTAACGCGATTTTGGTTTTAGTGAATTAATTGTATGACCAACATTGCTAATTGGACTACCAACTAAACTACACTCTAGACTACTTTTTCTAATAAGGAAAAGTAGGTGAGGTGGTTGGGAATAATGACAAAGGAAATAAATCAGGAGACTCTCACTCACTTTTCCTTATTAAGAAAAGTAGTTTAGAGTGTAGTTTGATTGGTAGTCCAACTAGCAATGTTGATTGTATAACCAAGTTTAGCTTATAGTTGTAACTATTGACAGCTGACCGCTTTGTTTACGTGGCATTGATGCGTGCATTTTTGTCGAACGGGTATATATCCGATCTTGGCTTTCGACATATTGAAAGAGATGATTGACAAAGAAGGATTAATATGCTCCCCGAGGAGCGCTGCTGCGTGGATAAGCATTGTTGTTATCTTCTGAAAGACATGAATTGTTTGACGAGCCATCTACTTGTTGAGATGTTAGGACTCTAATATCAGGAGGTTCCATCTCCATCCCAACTGATAGATTTTCTCTTGGATTTAATAGCTGTTTAAGCGGGTATGATTATGAAGCCTGTCCATTGATCAGAGGAAAGCATAGACGAGGGAGATGAGACCAGACCATTCGGAGCGGAGTGAGGTTCATGTAAATGTTGATGACCCCATGAGAGATGCAGGATTAGCATGTGCAAGCAAGTGTAGATGAGCATTTTGTTAGCGATCTAAATCCCCCAGCTTGGTTACTAATTAAAATAATAAAATAAAATGAGTCCTTTCTGATGAAGAGTTGGCTTGAGTTGACTAGTAGAGTAGCAGCATATACAATGACTGAAGTTGGATTAACCACCTTCTGCCCGACGTGGCGGCAATGGAGAGTGGAGAAGAAAAGAATTGAATTTTAACTCAAGAAATCATTCAAGCTTTGACAAATATAATAGCCTCAACACCATTCCTCAAAAACAAAAAGTGGTGATGTCATGACTTTAGTTTTGTACTTTATCTTCAAGGTGGTTTTATCTCCTCTTCTTTTTCTTACCCCTAAGGGTTTCTAAGCGCATTTTCATATTTTTTTTGTGTAATGTGAGGCACTTGTATGAGACGAAAATTTTTACTTGGGAGCTGTTATCCCTCCCTCCAAGCTGGTGAGCAACCTTTATGAACTTGTCATGGAGCTCTTCGTCTCATTTCACTCTCACCCGCTAATTTATCAAGATATATATTTTACTATATAATTTATCAAATATAAAAATATTATAGTTAAAATTCATAATTTTTTACGAGGATCAAAACGAGTCTAATATTGATATAATTTTATTTTTTTATTAAAAAATTATATAAAATACATGGCATGACACGGATATCATATGAGGGCATCAATAATTTTTTTGAAAATAAATTAAATTATAAGAATGTTCATCGTGCCAACGATACGGACAATTTCTAGTTTTAAACATAATAGGATAATAGCTTATGTTTTGGCACACCTTAACCACACCAACACCATTCACTTATGTTTCGATACGACGAATACGTGGTTAAAACATGTTCTTTGTTTTATGGTTTTTTTTATTCTCGATAATTCAAAAAATAATGGATATATACGTCCTCAATATGGGGTAAGAAAGCCACACATATTTGGATAAAGTTAGAATCAACAAGATAAAATTGATGTGTAAAAGAATTGAACAAAATATTATAAATAGAAATTATAATATCAACAAGATAAATTTGATGTGTGAAATAATTGAACAGAATATTATAAATAGAAATCATAATATTAATAACCACTTTAAAATACATCTCTCTATGGCAGTGGAAAGTTGTTTTGTTGCTTTATCAATGTGTCCATAATGCTCTGAGTCATTAGCAGTTTCTTCCCGTCCTACATAAATATAAACTTCATATCAAAAATATATCAGGCATCACATTTTGTATTATGTGACGTTTTCTTTCACAACAAAAAAAAAAAATACGATTTATCTAGATTTAAATGTCCAAGCTACTATATATACACACTAGGATAATCCGTGTATCACACGAATAAAAAAATCAACTATATAAAATTATACATAAAAACCTCCACCACACCCCATCTTGATTTGACATTTATCTTAGATAAGAGTTATCCTAATAAGATAAACCTTCTTTTTTGTATTAATAATTCTTTTTTTTAAAAAAAATGATTTGTCTAGATGTAAGGTTCCAAGCTACTATATATATACACTAAGGATAACTCGTGTACCGTACGAATAAAAAAATATCAACTATTTAAAATTATATTTAAAAAATAGCCTCACCCTAACCCACCACATCCTGATTTGACATTTACCTTAAATAAGAGTTGTCATAGTAGGACAAACCTTCTCCTTTATATTAATAACTAGAAATTACCCTACACGATAACAGTTTCATTTACTATTACAAAAATTATTCGTGTCCGTGTCATGTCGTGCATTTTATATAATTTTTTAATAAAAAAAAGAGAATAAAAATTATAACAACACTATGCTCATTTTGATCATCGTAAAAAATTATGAATTTTAACTATAATATTTTTATATTTGGTAAATTATACAATGAGATATAGAACAAAAATAAATTATGGTGATGATGGGAAAAATAATCCTATTTTCTATTATTGTTTACTTTGAACAGCCGGATTATGTTGCCCAAAATACACCACGCTTCTAGAAATTTAAATACCGCAGGTCGCACGTGACACCACAGCAAGCCGACACACGGCACCACTCGGAAGAGAACACATCTCTCCACTGATCGGACGACACGTGGTTCCCCCGGCTGTATGACACCTCGCGGATGCGAAGGGCAATATGGGTACTTCGTGGTCAGCTTTTTTCCTATAAATACCCCTACCCTCCAAGGTATGATTTATTCAATACTTTCAGGTCTCACAGCTTTCCTGCTTTTTCTTAAGATCTCCAATATTACCGAGCTCGCACTGACTTAAGCATCAGAGAGGGATCCCGAGCAACACCCTCGGACCCTGTCTGACGAGCTGCCTTTTTGCAGGTTTCCAGATCCATAGCTTGGCGACCTGCGATCTAAAGAGGTGGATCTGACAGATTTGACCAACCAACAGGCGAACAGGTTTCATCAACCTGTTTAGGTTTCACCGACCTGTTCAGGTTTCACCGACCTGTTTAGGTTTCACCGACCTGTTTAGGTTTCACCGACCTGTTTAGGTTTCACCAATCTATTTAAGTTTCACCTACCTGTTTTGACCGACTTGAAAGCTTGTGACGTGAGCTTGACGCACATGACGACAACGAGATTTTTCAACCGTTATCATTAGAGATTAGGGTTAGTAAAACCCTAGTCAAGAATCTTAAGAACAGTCGATCACAAATAGGTCAATTCCAACGGAACAAAAGAGAAGAGAGACTGAGAGATCAAAACACACAATCTATGTGGAAATCTAAAATGGAAGAAAATTACGAGAACAATCCACTATAATGAATTATCTAAGAGGGTTTAGAAACCCCAGCAGAGATGCTCTAATGATGTGGATAATAATCTCTAAATATATGTCTTATTTATAGCAAAACTAAGAGATAGATTTGAAAGTTTGGTAAATTTAAAACATAATAGATTCGTATAACTGTCAAATCCGCGCCTATTCGGGCGTCTAACTCGCACCTCTTCTGACGCCTCAACCGCATCTCGTTGGGCGTCTGATCTGTGCCCGTCGGGCGTCTCCTAGTCGCCTGTTACACGCGTGATTAAGTCCGTTGGGCGTTTGAGATGGAGATGTAATTTCTTCAATTTTTGCGATGTCTTGATTGTTGAAAAATGGGATTTGAGCCACAAAGCCCAACATTTAAAAAGTTTTGACTTAATTTGTTCCCCCCTCCCTTCTTCGACTAATCCATCCGATCAAATACCCGAAACCCATGTGCAAAAAATTAAAAATAAAAATTGTACGATTCAAATCCTTACTCAATGGCGACAATCAATCACCCTGCAGTCAGCGATATTGAAGACTGAAATCATCGATCGGAGCCTGGCAGCTTCTTCCTTTTAAAGGTACTTGAATACTAATAATATATACATGGTATACATCATTATCATGTAAAATGAAGTAAGTCATGGGAGAGGAGACACCAGACACTGGAGTAATTAGCTGAAAGAGGCCAGGGAGGGGGCCGGCAGCACGGCACCAATATTGAAGAGCGCGGGTGGTGGGAACCATGAAAAGCCCACCCGCTCCCCCCATGGAATTAGCCCAGGCAAAGCACATCCCGAAAATGCCGCAGCTGCCAGTGGCCACTGGCTACCTCATCGCCTGTTTTCTATGTTCCTTCTCATCTTAATTAATATCTCAAAGCAAGCTTCGAAAATCATTCAATATTAATATCTTAATTCAATATGTATATAGAGAGATTTAGGCCTTGATTGGTTTACTGTTTTCTATTTTCTGTGTTTTATGTTTTATAGAAAACATAAAACGCGTCTGATTTGAATTTTTTCTTTTCTGTTTTCTGAAAATAGAAAACAGTTTTCAGTTTAAAATTTTCAAAATGCAGAAAACGATAAAAATCTGTTTTCTGTATTTTCGGCAGAAATTTTCAAAACTCCTAAAACGCGTTTTCTATTTTCTGTTTTTTAGTAAAAACTGAAAACTGAAAATAAAAAACTAAAAATCGAAAACTGAAGATTAAAAACATACAAACCAAACAACCCCTTAATGTTTTGTCCTCACTTTTATTTATTAGATTTGTCGTCGTTCAATTGGACCTGCAACGTGCAGGCCTTCTTTCTTTAGCTTTGCGGGCCTCTTCACCCAAACCCATAACAATTCCTTTGCATGCACATAAGAGCAAGACCCGAACCCCCTCCTTGCCGGAGTGATTTAAAAACCGTTTTTGGGTTTTTTTTTTTTTTTTTAATGGTCGGAACCTTTTTTTTTTTTAT
>JAOWBR010176068.1:0-11036 GCA_028571145.1 Dionaea muscipula
CCCCCTACTTTTTATCCAAATTTTGTGTTATTTTTACCCTTTTTACCTATAATTTATTCACTAACATATATATAAAGATTTAACTTAGCAGTAGGTACTCTGATATGTCGAATGGACTCCGATCTGAAAAAGCAGCGTCGAATAATCTCTCTAACTACCTAATAGAAGAAAATAAGGAAAGTGAAATTTATCGAGCTTGAGAACGTGCACAAATGAAATGTTTTTCGATTATATATAGTGCAATGACAATCTTGTAATTATTTTAAAAATTCAAGGACAAAATTGAAAATTTTTAAAGTGTGTTGCGTTTAGTAAAAAGGATGTTGCGCTTAGGGTGACCCTAATCCATTAATGAAACCTAAACAAGGGAGGTCTATATATAGATTACAAAACCTAAAAGATTATTACCTAAGATATATTTCAAAGATAATCTAAGATATATTCTAAGATATATCATAAATAATATCATAATCACGTATATCTTAACAAATAAAACATGAGAAAAAAAAGTGCTAAACCAGCTTTCATGTTTCTTTTTGTTTCCATTTTCTGTCTATTAGGGAGATAGCTTTCATTAGAAGTTATTTCTGTAGGATTTCTCCAAGATCTGTTGTAGCTACCATGGAAGAAAATGCATGAAAACGTGGATTCATCCTCTGCTTTTGATACAGGACAAGGAAGATCGGGACAAGGCCATGAAATCAAAGAAATTGAAGAAAGTGCCATTGAAAGTTTCACACTATACAGAAGGTGATAGACGTTCATTTGTGTGCTTCAAAGATGGTAGAATTTAAGGGTTTGCTGCACCAACTCCACCCCCCAACTAGTCCTTAATCCTCAGACTGTTCACATTCTAAATATCTCTTATGCACCAGTTTCATTTCTTGCATATTATAACCTAGTTGCTTTAATTTGAAAATGAATGGTCTTATATTACTACAAAGTCAGAAAAATTGTTAGCTTCCAGGGCAGAGCCAGCCAGCCAGGTATTTTATTCACGGGTCTCATATAGGGGTGCATACGGTCTGGTCCGGTGCGATTTGTAGGAAAAACCAAACCATATACATATTTACCGGTTTTTGATTTTTCAGACCAAACCGAACCATTCAAATAACGGTCCGGTCCGGTCCGGACCATGCAAATAACGGTCCAGTTCGGTTCGGTTTGAACGGTTTTGATAACAATTTAATAAATCTATAACTTCACAAAACTATATTTCACAAATCAAACTTTACAGAACCAACAATCCAATTTACTACGATATTACTTGAATTATTGATGATTATCTACTACTCGATGAGCCATTTTTATTTTTGCAAAATCTATATAAAAATAAAAATAATTAGTATTACACATTAAATCAAAATCTAGTACTATAAGTTTATTTAGAATATAGTAAAAGTTTATTTAGAGCAGATTAAAACCTAAATATAAATTAATGTATATCGTATACAACTACATATACTGTCATACTAGTATTATATTATACATACATGCATGCATGCATACATACATACATACATACATACATACATACATATATATATATACTAGAAATTACCCGTACCGTTGACATGGTGAACATCCTTAATATTTTATTTACTCTCACAAAAATTATTCGTGCGCTCATATGATATTTGTGTCATGCAGTGCATTTTATATAATTTTTAATAAAAAAATAAAAATTATATCAACATTAGACTCGTTTTGATCTTTGTAAAAAATTATAAATTTTGACCATAATAAATTATGGGTTGTGTAATAGTATGCGATGTGATGTGAGTGGAAAATAAAATGAGTGAGGGCCAAATAAAATGGGAGGAAAAAACAGTCACGTGTCATCATCTTATTGGTGAAAAAAATATATGTGAGTGCACTTATGTTAAGTAGACAAACATTCAAAATCTTTGTGCAATATTATATAGATTTGGCCCTTGTCATTTCCATATTTTGGCAAATAACCAAAAAATCAAATCTAATAATCCTTTCATTTAATCCATTCATTTATACACAGTCAATTATCCATCTATTTTGGGCTGAAAATGAAAGAAGAAATGACTCATTCATTTTGGGTGAGGAAGGGATAGATAAATGAAATATAAGTAGAGAAGGGTAAATGAGTGAAAATATAGGTGGAGAATGTCAGAATAATAGATGAATGAAAATATAGGTGAAAAATGATAGATGAACACAAAATTAATTAAAAAAAAAAAGAATAAGAATTGTAAAAAAAAACCCAAAATATGACTATACACTATTAATTTTACAGTTGTCATTTTTGATAAAATATACTATTCACATCTAAAAAATAAAAAAGACCCTTATCAAAATAAAAAAAAACTATTGAACTTGTCGTAACTTGTTTTATGGCTTTGTTAACATTGTTACTGTACGAAGGGGTCACAGACAGCAAGTGCGCAAAATTTAAAATTTGAAAGTGAAATAATCTCACTATTCCCATTGGACAGAACCGCAGGGCCAAGGGACAGCAAGTGCCGAAAATTAAAATTTGAAAGTCATATAATCTTCACTCAGTTCCCATTGCACGAGCCCGGACCGCAGCCAGGACGGAGGGAGCAAGTTCTCTCTAACTCTCTCTCTTTTTTAGCGGTGACAATTTGGACCGAACTGATGGATACCCGAATTAAAACCGCTTTTTTTACTCGAACCATAACCGAACCATTACCCGTGGTTATGGGTATGGTTTTAGATATGAAATATCTGTGAGTATGGGTATGGGTATGGTTTTGATGATACCCAAACCGTTACCCGAACCGAATCGAAACCGAACGGTTACCCGAACGGTTATTACAAAAATAATAATTTAGAAAATACAACAAAATAAAAATTGTTGACTGTTGTGTCAAGTTTACTGTTTAATGTTTTTGAAACACTCGTAATTGTATCTTTTTTATTTTCACTGTACGCTACAGCCAGTAGCCTGCATTTTTTTTACATTTTTCATTATGATTGTACATGTTGCAGCCTTTATTTTTTTAATTCTTTGCAATTTGTTTTGGTAAACGGTTACCCGAACGGGTAACGGATTACCAGAAAACCGTTCGGGTAATACCCGAACCGATCCGAACGGGTAATGGTTCGGTTATGATTTTGGTTTTGGTTTTCGGTTTTGGATATGGTTTTGACAATACCCGAACTGAACCGATCCATTGTCATCCCTACCCGTGCTAAGGCACGGTAAACAATTAATATGGTAATTTTATTTTATTGTGTAGAAAATATTAATTCACTTATTTCGATAAATCAAAATGGTTGTTAATGAATGATAATTTTATTTTATTAAGAAGAAAAGAGATGGAGACAAAAAAAACAAATATGGGTGGCAAAAAAGTAACATGTGTCGTTATATGATTGGTTTAAAAAATATTTATGAGATAATTTATGTTTCAATTTAAAAAAATCATCCAATGTAATATAGATTTATTACCTAAGAGGACGTGTTAAATATTTGAGAGTATGTCTCTTTGGCTAACTTTGCATCTATTTTTTTCGACTGAAAAAGGAAAACAAAAGATTCCCCATTTACAAGCCAACAATATGAGAAGAGCTGGTGTAGGACTTTCCAGTGTCAGATCCTTCCTGTGAATGTACGACCAGCCAAGATGGGCTCCCTTCTAGTCTAGGATAATTGCCTGCCCTTGGGCGGCCAGCTATTATGACCCTCTTTGTTTGTAGTGTTACCTTGTGGCCTTTCTATGATATAACCACAGGCTATTTATACACAGATAAAATTGTTAGGAAATTCATATTTTATAATATATTAAAGTGGATAACATATTAGATATATTAACTATATTAGTTATTCAATATTTATGGGCTGATTAAAGTAATCATATATGTTGTATATTTATATATATACTAGAGGTTGTTCGTGTCTTCGACACGATAATTAGCACTTCACTATCTTATCAGTTTAAAATATATATTATCAACTCTTCGAAAAAAAATCAATAAAAAATTGACTACAATACTATATATTTTTATCAAAAATATTATACAATATTATAGTAAGTATTTTCAATTAATTAATCATATAGTTAATTGTCTCATATAACATGAAATAATCATGCTAAATCTAAGCTTTATATAATAGAGATGGAGAGATAGAAGTGATTGGAGTTGTGATTAGGGTAATTAGGATAATTAATTTGATCGGACAGTCGATACATGTTCCCGTCTATTTTTTCGATCCAATGGTTAAAAATATCTCAAGACATTTTGGGGGATATTTTCGAAATGCTTTGTGCTTTATATAATAAATGTTGTACTTGAAAAATTTCGGGGACGGTCAACACCTAAAACCTTCTAGAGGCAAACACCAAAGTTCCGATCCAATCGGAATGAGGCCAGCGGAGAGGACCCGATCGACTCGGGGGAGGAGTGTAAGGTGATCCGGAGACAATTCTGATCCGCTCTAAAGAGAACCTGAGAGGGTAAGAGCAAACAGGTCAGAGGATACCCCAAGGTGTGACTCTGGGGAAACCGCTCTAAAATAACCGATAGCTCCTGCGTGCGAGGAGAATCGGAAAATGCAAGGAAGGAGAGAGAGAGGGATCAGGCAAGGTGAATTGGGCGGAACAAGCGAGCAAGAGTCGCCGCACAATGGCCAAACAAGGAGTAACCGCGTAGCCCTGACCGAGTAGGGTCGTCGGGAAGGTCTGATCGGGCAGGGTTTTCGAGAAGGTGAAGAGAGAGATGTGGTCGGGCTAGTGAGACCGGGCAGACCAGGAGAGAGAAGTTCCGGGCAGAGCCTAAGCGGACAGAGAGGAGAGAGAAATATGTGTGAAAATGAAAGGGTGAGGGGCTATTTATATGTAAAGGAGAAGAGAGAAAACCGGGCAGACAATTTCGGACAGGCATGCAGGTAGGTGTCCGGGCAGAGGCTCCGAGCAGGTGTCCGGGCAGATGGTGCCGAGCATGTGTGTCCGAGTAGACGTCTGGGCAGGTCCGTCGGGCAGGTGTGTCCGAGCAAGTGTGTCCGGGCAGTTTTGTAGGACAGGGTCATGGAAACTTTGGGAAGTTCGTTTGAATAATTCAGGGCTCCGATCGATCAACGGTTAGCGCCTACGCGCTCCTATCGAGGTCGAAAGTCATCTAAGATGATTTTGGTCAGTCTTGGTCGGGTTTGGTCGAGGTTGATTGGGGTTGACCATGAGCTCGGGTTCAGTCGGGCCAGGTCGGACGATCCACATTCGGACTCTTTACTACTTATACTTAATGTGGACCATACTGTGTAGAAACCGGTTTTTAATATGAGGACGTTTTGAGTATTATGGGAACCCGTCATACCTCCGTATATAAGAATTCTATTTTTGGGTTTTGGCCCTCAATTGAAACCTCAACAACGTCTTCCTCCTTCCCCATCAAAAGAAGAAGACATACAGAAGAAGTTCAGGAGACTATCGATTGGAAGACCAATTGGACCCATTTGATCCATTCCGTTGCAGTGATCAATCTCTTCCCTTCCTTCTCTTCTCTTTCGTCGTGCCGTATATTTATTTCTCATGGATCCTGGTATGCATTCTTATCTTTGGTTTAGATCCTTGATGATTTTGATATGAAGCGCGTGTAATTGGATGTTGTGTAAGTATATTTGATTGATCAAAAGTTATATATAAAGTAGCAAATAATTTTTTTTTTTTTTGAGAATGTGATGATAAATTTTACATCAAAAAAATAATTGTACAAAATAACTTTTAAGAGTTTGTGTCAACTCTATATCTATATATTATCAATTAGTTTTAGATGTGAGTTTCGAATTATTTTATTATGATATTAGTCCATTAGAGCAGGTTGTCCACGTATAAAAGTAACGGGCAACAGTCACACGTGATTCATATCATCCAAATTATTCACGTGTTAGACTTCAAAATGTGTCGCACGTGCGGAGGTGTGTTGAAGATATTTGGATGAATCTCATATTAAAAATATAACTTTGCAAAATAATCTATGAGGGTTTGTGTCAATTTTATTTATTATTAATTGGTTTTAGATGTGAATTTTAAACTATTTTATCATCATTAGAGCATCTACAATGGTCCTGTGCAATTTGAGATGTCAAAGTTATAATTTGACCAACGAATAATGTCATTTTAAGGTGTTAACGCTACAATTTGGTAATATTATTTCAATGGTGTGAATGCTAGAATTTAGCACCTGTAATGACTATACACAACGACTCACGGACTAATCACACACAAACCAAATCGATTTTATTCAACACAAAGATGAATCGCAGTTTACAAAACAAAACATGCACATCTAGGGTTTTAGAAAGATTATACCGTGGGCTCAGTCAATGGTTAACAAGATCACCTTCATCGGATCTAGGGTCTCGGATTCACGACCGTCAACTCCTCCACTTCCTCAAAATCCCCTCTCCTTCAAATCTGGTTCGGTAGGTCAAGCAAGAAGGAGACGCTCACGCTCCAAGAACCAAACAAGGTAGCTTGAACCTCACACACACAGGAACCAGAAGAATCTCACCAGGTAACACACACACACATGGAGTTTTACACTGTGAGAATCGAAGAGAGGAAGAAGAAGGGAAATCGCCTCCTCGGTCGCTTCAACCGAGAGAGAGAAGGGAGAGTACCAGAAGATAAGAAAAAAGGGGAGAGCAGCAGAGAGTCAGACGGCGTGAAATGGACAGGGGCAGCAGAAGGTCAGGGGATGCATCGGGAAGGGAAAAGGGAGTGGCACGGATCTCGGTGAAGTAATCCAACGGCTGCCATCAATTGGGCCGAAATCATAAGCCAGCAAAGCAGGCCCAATTTCGGTTAATTGGGTTTCAGCACTTTGGACACCCACAAGTGATCCAACAAAAACTTTACAAATTGATTCCGAACTGCTATAGAAGCGAATGACTTGATCGTGTTTTTGTTAGGGTTTCTTATCTCTCTTGATTTGGCGAAGAAGAGAATTTGTTAAAAGGTTCAACCTTTGACCTTTTTAGGCGTTGTTTATGGTTCCTTTCTTTGTTAAATTCTCTTGTAAACGTTCTATTGTGATTGAATTGATCGGTTCCGCCGTTAAATCTGTTTGTCTGTTCTCTTTGGGTTTAATTGCATCCGCTATTTTAGAACTGTGTGGGTGGTAAAACGGGTTCGCGTTGTGCTCCAGCCTCTGACCCTTAACGCTTCTCTTGTTTGTTATTTTGCCTAGGCAACCCTAAAATCATAAAAAGTTATGTGTTTCCCATCACACTTAGGTCCTACGTTAGAATGATCATTAAGTAATTTGAGGGAAGAAGGTCTAGGGAACTCCAAGCATGAGAGAGAGGGTACTAATCGAAGTATTGACAACCTGCAGTTAAACTTGTTTACAGCATGCTCTGAGTACAGAGTACCTTAATAATGCTTTTGGATTTCTAATCACTTTGTTATGTAATAGTTTATCTTGTTGTAAACATAAGGAGATTTTTGCATTGTTATCCTGGTAGGAGGTGCCTGAATCTGCTGATTTATCAAGTTGTAGGCTCCTTTTACCTGTTATATTCAAGAATCTTTTGCTGGTTTTGTTTGGTAATTATAATGGCCATTTGTTGGTATCTTCTATTGATTTCACCTGTCATCTATATATACCAGCTTCATAAACTTTGCAATTGGACCATTGGTGTTGGTTGTTTTGAGATTAAGCTTTATATTTTTCGCACATATACTTTAATTTACAACTTTTCAGATTTCTTCGTTTAAATCACTCCCACCGCCACCGGCTCTTCTTTCCCCTCCCTCAGGCTGGCTTCTCCTGTTTCCCGGTGGCTACCCCATCATGTGCAAAAATAAAGAACAAAAAAGAAGACAAACAAGGGGTTATGGAAAAAAAAAAAAATACACACAAAATGCCGGACTATGCCAATTGATGATCCCATGCCTATTTCCTTTGAGCTATGCTGTCTTTGATTCTACTTTCTATGTTCTTACTACTACCTTGTTTAAGATTATTGACTTATTTTTTCTCTAGGGCCCCTCGCCATCTGTATATTTTCCATCATTGAAGAAAGCCCGACTAATTTCATGGGGGGATTTGGAAGTAGAAATGATTTTATTATAAGCTGCTCGCAGAATGAGCTTGCAAAAGGAAAAACATCCATACAAAGAGAGATCGGACCAAATACAAGGGATAAGCACCAAGATACTCCAAACTGCTGAAATTACAATGAAAAGCAAGGAAGTTTATGGCTTCCATGATTATTCTCAGATTTACTAGTAAGCAAAAGCATAAATGCATACATAGATAGCTCCCATTATTGATGATCATGCAGAATTTGAATGAAGCATGGACTGATCCATCACCAGTAGGTTTGTTGACTAGCCTTAAATAGAGAGAAAGGTGACCACTGCCACTTTCTTTAGTGTTCCCATTAGGATAGATGACCAACACCCTGAAACAAGACAACAGAAGAACGGAAAACAAGTAGTAAAACGTCAGCATCAAGTCAAGAAGAAGCTAAAATGGAAAGATTTACATTAATGCTTAAAGCAAATGTGGGAGTATTACTACCATGATTGACCGCCAGCGTTAAATTCACTTGACTCAATCCTGTCACTTTTGGTCCTTGCAATTGACTCTAGAAGTGCCTGGTAAGACTCTATTTCAAACTTGAAGTGTGAGGGCTCTTGGTCTCTCACCGAGCGGATAATCGGATTTGCAACGTCGAATGTGTAGACTGAATAATATTTCATCCAAATTCAAATATCCATGGAGAAAGGCGTTAGTTTTCTTTGCAAAGGATAAAAAGGAGTGAATACAAATTACAATAACTAGAAAAGGAAAGGAGCCATACCCGGCATGTTTATCCTTTGCAAAGTATGTACTTAATTGGTTCTCTAGTCTTGTGATTCTACTTGATTGATGGCCTGCTTTATATACACAAATGGAATCAACTTCATGGAGATTGTTTATAATTTATTAATCACCCTTGCTGTACATAGACATATCATGTGTCATGTGAACTCTTTAAAAGTCACTTGACTTGCTAAAAAATTACTATCAATTAATTGGTTGCCCACTTGATTTGGAAAAGTCACCTGCAATGTGAACATTGAACATCTGTGTGCTCGTTCGAGGAATCTGGTCATTGAAGTAACTGGACTGCCTTCGCTATGTATTTGTGCAAGTAAACCACGATAAAATGACCAACTTTAATGCAATTATGCATGTGGCAAAGAACTTCCAGAAGTCGCAATTAAATACTCTTTGCTATAATCATCCTGTGCCCTCCCTCTTCT
This sequence comes from Dionaea muscipula, assembly GCA_028571145.1. Classification (NCBI taxonomy): domain Eukaryota; kingdom Viridiplantae; phylum Streptophyta; class Magnoliopsida; order Caryophyllales; family Droseraceae; genus Dionaea; species Dionaea muscipula. Next base: position 9,252 of record JAOWBR010176068.1, read on the forward strand.
ATAAATATGATCCTGTACTATATTTGCTATATAAGATTGAGTATACTATTGGTGTTTCATTATTTTATAAGTCCAGGGGTATTTTGATTAATTTTTTTTTAATATGATAATCTGTTTGAAGTATGTAGTTTTCTTTTTTCTATGAAGTTCATTGTATTTTATTAGTAAGATATGTTAATATATGATTTAGTTTCATGAATGATAAGGACCAGAGTTGTATATGAACACTTGTATCCCTTCTTCTTATTTGTTCATTTGAGATGGAATAAATAATTGAAAAGTTTATAGTACAAGCAATTGGTTGGTTTCTTGAGTTGTGTGACTCAATTCTATACATTGGTGGATCTCCTTCCTTGGTGTGTGATCCTCATGTGATTTTAGGACTCATGCATGTGCATTCTATATATTCTTCTCTTGTTTGTTCCTTTCCCATTAGGTCCTGCGTTAGAATGGTCATTGGGAAACTCCAAGCATGAGAAGGGACTAGTCAAAGGATTGACAACCTGCAGCTTGTATTTGTCCCATCAATTTGTTAACATCATGGACTCAGAAAAACCAGATTCTTTTCATGGGAGTTCCAGTTTCAAGTTTATGTGAAAGGCAAGGAGCTATGGGGATATATAGATGGTACGTCAGCAAAACCAACTGATGCTGCACTACTAGCCAAGTGGGAAGGAGAAGACGTAAGGATTATGAGTTGGATTCTCGGAACTATGGACTCCTCAATAATTCTCAATCTCCAAGGTGTATCAACAAGATACCACCGCTAAACGATTTCAATTGGAATATAAAATCGGGAATTATTCACAAGGAGGGATGACGGTTCAACAGTACTACAATACTACTTTGGATTCGTTAATTTATGGACCGAATACACTGAAATCATTTATGCCTCGGTTCCAGAAGCTTCTCTTCAAAGGGATTAATTCCTTATGAAGCTGAGGAATGAGTATGAAACCATCAGATCCAATTTGCTTTCCTGGACACCCACTCCATCATTGGACACATGCCTTAATGAGCTCTTACGGGAGGAACAAAAGTGTGACTCAATCTTCTATCAATGGAACCACTTCCAATAATCTTACCATGGCATACATGGCACAAGTTAGGGGACGGGACATGGACAATGTGCAATGTTTTAGCTGTAAGGAGTTCGGTCATATTGCCACACAGTGCAAGAGGAAATTTTGCAATTACTGCAAAAAGAAAGGACATGTTCTTTCCGAATGTAAGATCAGGCCTAACAAAGGAGTAAAAGCATGTCATGTAGGTTCTGTTGAAACAACACAGGGAGTGGTGCAGTCCAGCATTCCGCCATTTGGGAGTGGGACAATATAAGAGCAGATTGGTGGAGGCACTTCTCCAGGGCCAGCGGCATCTTCCAATCCTGTTCAACCTGCTACCCAACCTGTCACAGCTGAGCGAGTCCAACAACTCATCATGTCGGCATTCTCTGCCCTTGGTCTTAGTGGTAAATCGTCATTGTTTCCTAGTACTCTTTGGTTTTTGGACTCTGGTGCATCGAATCATATGACTCATTCTTCTAAACATTTAGCCAACATTCGAAAGTTTTGTGAAAATACTTTGGTTCAAACAGCTGATGGGCATCAACTTGACATATCAGCAATTGGTGATATACCTTCTACTCCCATTAAAAAAGTTTTCCATACTCCTAAGTTGACTTCCAATCTGATTTCTGTTGGGCAGCTTGTTGATTCCAACTATAATGTTATTTTCACTCACTCTGGTAGTCTTGTGCAGGATCAGGAATCGGGAAGAATAATC
>JAOWBR010176079.1:0-11035 GCA_028571145.1 Dionaea muscipula
ACACTTTCTGCCGATCAAGATGACATTCAGTTTGGAGAGGTTGGCCCGACTCTACATGAGAGAGATTGTGAGACTGCATGGTGCTCCAGTTTTCATTGTGTCAGATCGGGATCCACGGTTTGTTTCGAATTTTTGGAAGGCTTTTCAGCAAGCCTTTGGGACCACGTTGAGTTTCAGCACTGCTTACCATCTGCAGACCGAAGATCAGTCAAAGCGGACGATTCAGACGTTGGAAGATTTGTTGAGGGCGTGCTCGTTGGATTAGAAGGGGAATTAGGATGACCAGTTACCGTTGATCGAGTTCTCCTACAAAAACAGCTTCCCGACTAGTTTGGGCATGGCGCCCTATGAGGTGGGTGAGCGTCAGCTTTTGGGTCCAGAGTTGGTGGCGCAGACCAGTGAGAAGATTGCGCTGATTCGTGACCGGTTGTTAGCAGCTCAGAGCAGGTAGAAGAGTTATGCTGACAACAGGCGCAAAGATCTTGAGTTTCAGATTGGGGACAAGGTCTTTGTAAAGGTTTCTCCTTAGAAGAGAGTCATTCGATTTGGCAAGAAGGGGAAGTTGAGTCCCCGGTTTGTTGGGTCGTTTGATGTCTTGGATCGAGTTGGTGATGTCTCTTACAGGGTGGCTTTGCCATCTAGTTTGGCGTATGTGTACAACGTGTTCCATGTTTCCATGCTGAGAAAGTATGTGCACGATCCGACCCATGTGATTGACTTTACTCCTCTACACGTGCGCGATGACATGACGTATAAGGAACAACCCATGGAGGTGCTTGATTTCAAGGAGAATGTTCTTCGCAACAAGACAGTTTCGCTTGTGAAAATTTTTTGGTGTAATCATGTGGTTGAGGAGGCCACGTGGGAGCACGAGGATGAGATGTGCGAGAAGTACCCGCACTTGTTTGCCGGTATGTTTTCCCTTTTAAGTTTTCATTCCGTTTGATTTCGGGGCCGAAATCCCCTTTAAGGGGAGGAGGATATGACGAACAATCTTTTTGGGACGGTACTTGGTTTGGTTTGACTTTCGAGAACGAAAGTCCTTTAAGGGGGGAAGGATGTGATAACCCATTTCGGTTTCGTTCCGGTTTAATTAAATTTAAGGTTGAATTGGACTATTGGGTTAGTTCGTTCGGCTTTTAATTTAATTGGGTTCATTAAACGTTGAGACTTCCACTTAGCCCAGCTGGCTAGGGGAAGCGGATAAAGGTTGAGGGATTTATGTGAGAGGTCCCGGGTTCTAATCCCGGCGACTACGTTTTGGTTTCTATTCTTCTTTTAATTTTATGAGAATGTGAAATCCCCTTTCTACCCTTATTGATCAGAAGATGAGTTAGGGAATTAATCACATAACTCCTAAATCCCTTCTTCCCTTCTTCTTCTCCATTCACGTTTTTCATCTCTTCCTTTTTCCCTTGACTTGGCCGGCGGACAGCAACAGGAGAGGAGGAGCACGATCGTCGCCTCGGCTTGTCACACAGAGGCACGACAATCGCGTCATCGTCACGTGGTCTCGGGTGAGCATTTCGCGATCTTTCCTTTTTCCTTTTCTCCTGATTTTCGGCCATGGAGGATGGGGGATGATGATTTTGTTTTCTCCTTTGTTTTGTGATGTTGTCGGGGCAGCGTTGAAGTCGTAGGGAGCGAGAGATTCGAGCCGCTGCCTTGATTTCGAGATTTTCATCGATTTCGGTACATTTCGTGTTCGTTTTTCCCCGTTTGATTATCTTGGTTGTAGGAGGGGGATTAACCCCCATCGATAGGTGTGTTTGATCATCTTTGATGCTGTCGGATTAGTGGTTTCGCATGTTTTTGATTGTTTAGTCGCTTGGGTTTGTTTGGGGATTTTTTGGGATAGTTCAGTTTTGTCGAATCGACCATTTTTTATGCGGTTTTTCTGGGGACGCGTTAGTAGCATGTTTAGGTCTCCGTTGGTGCATGTTTTCTAGTCTTTATCATTTGGATTGATTTGTGCATCGTGTTGCGTTTTGGAGTTTTTAAAAAGCGCATTTGCTGCAGAATTCTACAGATTTTCCGTGCAGAGCACGTCTCCGAAGACGTCCCCTAAGAGACGTCTCCAGGGACATCTCCAAGAAGCTTCTGCCGCGTCTGATTTCTATCTCTTCTCTTCCCCATTGTAGGGGGGATGTCGTCTCTAGGGACGTCCCCTGTATGTTTTTGTTCTACTTTGGTTCCAGGGCTTGTGTTCGGGCCTCGGGTTTTTCTAGCATGATGGATAGGCATCCTAGGTGGTTCGTTGGGGGGTGTTAGTGACTTGTTAGCATGTTTAGCATAGCTTAAGCATGTTAGTAATTTGTTTCATGTGACTTGTTTTAGGCGACGACGTGATTGTGTACGGTATTCCCTAGACTTGGTGGTTTGCATTGCTTGTGAATTAGCTTGTCCAAGAGGGGTGTACACGTTCCCTCCACTTCTTTTCTCTGTCTTGATCCGTATCTTCCTTGCCTCTTCCTCACTATGCTGTTGTATACAGTTCATGTCTGTGTTTGTTATTGTTGTTCACACTTCTTGATGTATTGCTCATGCTTGTGGTTTACATTGCTTTTGGTTGATTTGCATGAACTATTGTTGGCCTTGTTTGTGGTGAGTAAGTGTGGACATGGTGAGGACTTTAGAAGAACGGAGTGAAGTTGTGAGTATCATCTTGGAGAGGGAAGTGAGATTCACAACCCTTGGGAGAAGTCCGAGGATTATATTAAATTGACCTCAGCCTCACGGTTGAAATAATACCGCCAGACACAACGTCCTTGGGGATTCCGCTAGCTATGAATGATTCGGACGGTTGCCTTCGCGGTGCGTACTTCCGGAGCCATACCGGTTTACGTTCCACGAAGGGCGGAGACCCCCTTGAGTGTGTTGGCTATGGCATGTGAGTTATGAGTTGGTGTGTGGGTACACTTTGGGTGTACCGTGACTATTACCCCTAGAGTAGGGAACTATGGTATTGATCAGGGACTAGAGGCCTTTTATTGGACTGTTGGTTGTTGACTCATTGATTTGTTGATTGCTCTAGCCCCGTGTTGGTTACTGTTGCCTTTATATTCTGTTGAGGATCTAATGCTTGTGATGTGATGGTATTGTGGTTTGTCATGTGATTTTATATTGTTGTACTCGCACCGTCACCTCTCTTTTTCTCTAATTCCACGCGTAGCTCTTGAAACCGTGGTGGGTTGGTCCCCTCCTGTTTTATCTCGAACACCTCTGGGCTCCGGACTAAGGTGGTCGAGTTGTCTACTTACGTTTGATTTGGACCATCCCCCATACCTCGTGGGATTTCCTGAGCTTATTATATTTATCTTAGCTTGAGTTTGATTTCTCTTCTAACCCCGTGTACACCCCCGGTAAATGTTGTTTCAAGTAGTTGACTGGCTAGGAGGATGCGGCGGGGAGACAGCGCGCCTCTTAGGATTTGTTTATCATTTCAGTAGCTTATTTCTGTTGATGTTGCACTTTGAGATTCTTAACATGATTTATGTTTCGGGATTTTAGCCACATGTTTATGAGATTGATTTATGACTTCCTCACTCAGTTGATGATTTAGAGTTTCATGATTTATGATGATCACCCATGCGCATTTTGTTGGATCATTGGTTCAGTTGTGGAGACCAATTGTTAGATTTATCATGTTGTTTGTTTCTGGACCGATGGTTGGGTTTGGGGTTTAGGCTTGTGCGGTCCGTGGTTAGGTCCACGAGGTGTACACCGGTCCACCCGGGGTGAGGTGTAACAGATAGTATTTGGGCCTACTCTCACAAGTTATCACTAAGATAGAATCTCGGCCCCCTTCACCGAGCAGGATGTTTGGAGAGCCCTTGCTTCAATCTAGGAGGATAAAGCTCCAGGTATGGATGACTTTACTTCCTTATTCTTTAAGAAGGCTTGGGGGATTGTTGGGGGAGAGGTCACTCCTGTTGTGTTAGAGTTCTTTGAAGTATGCTGCATGCTGAAAGAGGTAAATTCCACTGTGCTTCATCTCATTCCTAAAATTTTGAATGCCTCAAGAGTCTCTGATTTTTGGCCAATAGCTTGTTGCTCTACAATATATAAAGTTATTTCCAAGATGTTGTGTGAGAGATTGGTGGATGTCCTTCCGTTTCTGGTGGATCACTCCCAGAGTGCTTTTGTGAAAGGCAGGTCTATCATTGATAATGTTCTTCTTTGTCAAGAGTTGTTGGTGGGATATGATCGGAAAGTTATTTCGCCTAGATATGTGGCCAAAATAGATCTCCGAAAGGCGTATGATTCTGTTTCATGAGAGTTCATTGAAGCTCTGTTATTCCATTTGGGTTTCCCGTCGGTTTTTATCAGATAGACTATGGGGTGTATCACAACAGCGTCGTATGCAATAAATGTAAATGGTGAGTTGATGGGTTATTTTTAGGAGAGGCGTGGTCTAAGGCAGGGTGACACCATATCGCCCTATATTTTTGTCTTTGTGATGGATTATCTCACCCGCACCTTTAAGTTTATGGTGAATAAGATGAATTTTCACTACCATCCGAAATGCAAAAAACTGGGGTTGGTTAGTTTATGTTTCGCCGATGACTTAATGGTTTTCGCTAAAGCTGAGGAGCAATCTTTGTCTGCCATTAGGCAGGTGCTGGACCATTACGCAGCATGCACTGTCTTGGAGGCCAGCCTTGGCAAGAGCTCCCTGTATGCGGCTGATGTGCAAGAGGAGGACATGGGGAGACTTGCCAGTGTCCTGTGCTTTGAGGTAGGTGTCAGAGTTTTCATGTACCTTGGAGTTTCTCTCTCTACAAAGAAGCTGCAAGTAAGTCAATACCTTCCTTTGATTGAAAAGATTACGCAGAGAATCTCTACCTAGACTGCTAGGATGTTATCCTTTGCTGGGAGAGTTCAACTGATTAGAGGTATTCTTTTCACCCTTTAGTTATATTGGGCTCATATTTTCCTCTTTCCTAAAGGAGTTATTCATGAAATTGAGAAATTTGTTGTGCTTTCCTCTGGTCGGGAGTATCTTTGAATAACAAGAAGGCACTTATCTCTTGGGAGGATATGTGTCGGGATCGAAAACATGGTGGACTTGAGATTAAAAACTTGCCAGTCTAGAATGTTGCTATTTTGTTTCAGATGGTGTGGGTTGTTGTCCTGAAGAAAGATCGCTTATGGGTGAAATGGGTTCAGGAACGTTATTTACGTGGTGGTTTAATCTGGTCCGTTGAGAGATCCTTGGGATCCTCATGGGTGGTGGAAAGCTTTCCTCAAGGTTAGAGACCAAGTGAAGCACCTAGTAGATGTTGGTAGTGTTCCATGTCGATGGGTCTCTACTCGGTCAAGTGTTGTTCCAGTCCAGATGGTTTATGAGTCCTTGCGAGTTGCTCTTCTTGCTAAGTTGGAGTGGTGGAAGCTAGCATGGAATCGGTTTATACCGCCTAGGAAAGGATTTATTTTGTGGTTGGCTATGTATAACAGGTTGAGAACAAATGAGAGAATTCAAAGGATGGGCATCATAGAGGACAACGCCTGTGTGATGTGCAGCGGAGCTCCGGAGACGAGGGATCATCTGTTTATTGTATGCCCGTTTGCCTGTGAGGTTAGGAGGACGGTGCTGCACTTGCTGGGTCTTTGTTGGCATGGGAACAATTGGGAGGATTGGTGGATGTGGGTGCTTAAAATCAGCGTGGGACGTACTAGGAAAGCTAGAATGAGAAGAGGGCTGATAGCTACCTTTGTCTATTAGCTATGGCAAGAACGAAATTATAGGATTTTTGGGCACACATGTTGCAATGCGGATACTGTAAGTAGAAAGATTTTTGCTCAACTTGAGATAGGAGAGCGCTAGTTCTATCATATTAGTGCTAGACTCAGTTTTGAGGATGTACAGTAGGATGATTTTGTTAGTAAAATTTATATTGTCGTTTCAAAGAAAAATATTCATGATATAGAATCTAATCAAATAATAGTTATTAATTATGATTTAATTATAACTTGTTAAAACATGACGGCCCGAGGAATGATAATGAATAAAACAATAATAATAATTATAAAATAACAGTCTTATATTAAAGAGCAGATAATAAATAATAATTAAAAATGATAAGTAATAAAGGATAAAAAGTGATGAATTATGATATTCGGTTTTAGAAACCCCAATAATATGTCAATGTAAAGCGTGAGCAAAAATTAAAATAAAATAAAGGGGAAAAGAATGGAGATGATGAATTAATGAGGTTTGTCTGGTCCAAAAAGAAAAAAAAATAACCCGGTCCAGAGGGCTGGGTTATTACAGTCGAGTCGGGTCGAGTTTTTCACTACAAAAAATAAAGGAATTAGCGACAGCGACATTCCGTTGCAGTTTGAAAATCCGTCGCTAAGGTCATCACAAATAACGGGGCCGCCAATTTACGACGGATTCCGAAATTTCGTCCGTCGTAATGCGTTCGCTGAATTACGCGGGTGATTCACTGGTTCCCGGGCTACTTTGTGCGACGGCGCTACGATGGATTAGGATATCCGTCGCAGATGTGTCTGAAAAAAAAAAGAATCTGCGACGGATAACCTAATCCGTCACAACACCGTCGCATAAAGTATTTTATCTGCAGATCCTAGAAAATGTTTTGCAACGGAATTTCCGTTGCAGATCCATCGCAGACATCTGTCATACTGTACCAGAAAATCTAGTTTCTGGTGCAGCCCCCTGCAATACAAAAACAAACAAACAAACCAACAACCAAAACAACCAACAACATCTCAAAACACATCACATCAACAACCATCAATACATTTGTTATACACGGAAAAAACCCGACACGTGGACGTTGAATATCCAGCCACGTGGACGAACACGGCCCCACAGATGTCACATGGATGTATGATGTGGATGTAACGTAGACCCCGCCATCGACCACAATTCTGTTAAAGGCGTCCGAGACTGATTACTTGGCGTGACGACCGGAGAACGGCCACGTATGCATGCCCATGTATGCGAGCGCGTGGCAACCGGAGACTCGAACACGTGAAGACTCGGAGACGCATGGCCGACCACGTACTAGTCACGTGGCAGTGGACTGCCGCCAGCTAGCGAGGCGCGGCCAGCAGCATGCAGCCGCCCACTAGCCATGTGAGGCCAATAAGCCATGCGCGGCCAAGGGAGCTTGCGCGGGCAGTGGCGACGACCAAACCCACGCCTCTACGAGTCTAGCTCCGTGCACGAAGACGCGGCCAGCACCACACCCGAGCACCATGCACGCGACCAGCGAGCCCGGGTGAGCAGCAGCATAGGTGGGCGAGCAGTAGCCTGGCGGCCAGTGATTAGCCAGCTCACAGCCAGCCACCTCGCGGCCAACGAGCAGTGGCGCTCGCGGCCAGCGAGCAGTGGCGCTCGCGGCGAGGAGTGGTGCTCACGAGCGGCTCCGGATGTGGTGATATGGAGATGACGTACGGCCAGCGGTTGCCTCATGCGAGCAGTGGAGGGGTGGCCGGCTGACATCACGTATGGCCAGTGAAAGCAGCGGGCAACGGCATCCTCCGAACGCCTCCCTCTCCCACGCGAGCACCACAGGGGTGCAGCCAACCATCCATGGTTCCGGGTAGCGCCGTGCCCGTGGGCGGTTCCCTCGGAGGTCCTCTTACCGTGCGGGCAACCGAGCACTGGCAAGGTCGTTTGCCAGTGACGAGTTTCGGCTTCTTCGACGTCTCGTGGGCTTGGACTATGTGGCCTATGGGCCCGGGCCCAAGCGTAAATACCAGGATCACCCTCTGGTTCTAGAATATTCCTGGGGAAGCTCGGAGACGATACGGTCATTTCACTTATGGCCACTTCCGCCTCTATTAGTGGAGCCTTCCACGCTCTTATTTAGGTACGCCTGTCTTCTCTGGAAAATCCTCCTATTAAGCTCCTCAGCTTCTAACATTTGGATCAGAGACAGACTCGAGCGTCGGAGGGGCATTCCCGGCGTGAAAGCCTCGAGTCCCTCTAACGTGGAAGTTTCTACGTGTGCAGGCAATCCTCAGGTAGCGAACTCCTGAGGCAGCGGACTCCTGAGGTAGTGGAGATCCAGAGGCAGCGGATACCCGAAGGCGGAAGATTTCTCGGAGCGGAAGATAAGCTTGGGACACGGAAGCCGGATCTGAGGCCCAAGTGGCAGACAGGTGTCATTCGTAACACATCCGCGTCATCCCCTTCAAAAAGTGGTGATAACATTTGGCGCCATCTGTAGAAAACGTAATAAGAAGTTACATTTTAAAATATTTTCTAAGGCATGGACGCGAGAAGAAGAGGAGTCACACAGACACACTCTAAACCTCCAGAGAGTCCACATCCGGAAAATCCTCCGATAGGAGAGGACAATGAAGCCGAGTTGGGAGATCACCTTGCCGCAAACATGCGCACTCATCACAGACCAAGAGATGATGAGCCCGTCACCCGGGCGGAGTTTCAACGGCTTATAGAGTTGTTTTTCGAAGGAGTGAACCAGATCTTAGCGGCTCGTCATCCAGCCATGCTTGTCACAATGCCGCCCAACCTGGCTGGCAGAGCAACCACCATAGCCGAACCCAACACCACACGGTGGGGCAGGCAAAGGTGTCGACAATCAAAGCCGCGCAAAGGTTCAAGAAAAGCAGCTCGAAGAGCGACGAGAGCTACCGGATGCATGCCAAGAGCAAGTACGCCTTCTCCATCGGATCCGTTGGACTCCAAGAGTAACACTTTGAGTGAAGAAGATGACGGCCAGACTAGTAGTTGAAAGCGTCGTCGTTAAACGCCGGACTGGCAAGGCCAAGGATCATACTCACGAGCCTCAACTTCAAGGGATCGCAGTCCATGAGGGAGAAGAAGAACCGGACGAACAGTTCAACCCTTCACTAGGAATGTGATAGAGGACTACTATCCGAACCATGTCCGACTCCCATCCTTGGACTCTTATGAAGGAACGAAAGATCCAGAAGATCATCTCAACCACTTTGAGATCCGGATGAGCCTTCAAAAATTTTCAGATGGAATGATTGATGTAGCCGTAAAATGGCTTCATTACCTTACCTTTTACTTATGCTAAGTCCCTTTTTCTATCTTATTATGGTGTGATCTATGCCTCTTTTCTAGTATTTCTCAGGATTTACATCATTTGGAGGAATCTAGGCAAGTTGACGCCATCACTAGAGCAAAGGGTGGAAAAGCAGCGTAAGTTGAGACATGGTGCCATCCACTTTCTAGGAGGTTGATCCTGAAGACAAGATTTACAATATGTCTTAAATAACCTTCCAAGATGGCCCACCATGTATGAAGTCCAGAGGAGTTCGGAATCTCTCAAACGATTCATCTCACGCCATGGAGCTGGATAGCTCTACTGAAGCATGGCGCCAGTCTCCTTTAACTCAAAATTCAAGAACTCAACCTTGACATCTCCAGTACCTACGGCCCTTATTCAACCTGAGTTAACATTCTGTGGAGCCATAACATCAAGTCAACAACGGAGATTCTCTGGAGAGGAACCTGACGCCACGGAGCAGATTGGTCTCACCAAGCCGTGGCGCCACCTCGTCCTAACTTGCTAACCAATAAATCAACGATGATGATCCGAGTTCCAAACATATCCATTTGGTCCACTGAAGCTTTCCATGAGATCAAATCATCCATCGGATCTCTTATACTTCCTAGAGGAAGAACCGTCGCCTTAACCTCAAAGGCGTTGGTACCCACTTCTATAGCGTTGGCGACGGTTGGCCTTATCTCTTTATCTACGATTCACACATGAAGCCCTGAATGATCCAAGGTCCTATTTGAGGATTAGAAGATGAACTATGGTGTACTATCTGATGTTGGAGATGTCCTTCTCAAGATAGATGACCTTGATGCCATGGCGATACTCAGCTCCTGAGAGATCATGACGAGGTTGTTCTTGCTTGACGCCACAGAGGGTTGACGCCACATCTTCCTGTCGCCCCGCCTTGATGACCTGGCCAAGCAGTTGCATTCCAGTTTCAGATTCTCCAGATTTCCTCCATTTTTCAAGGCTACTTTTAGGGGATCTTCTGGTGGAGCTGATGCACGAATTTCTCAGAGGATAAGGATGAACCTAGACGCAATCTCACCTCCTTTGGAGTCTATAAATAGCGATCAAGCTGCAGTGCTTAAACTCATCGAACTCCCACACGAGTACTCGAATCTGCACACTTGCCAAGACACTTAGTGAGAGAAAAGTGAACAGAGTGGTAGAGACTGTTTTAGCAGGAGCCGATCCATACTCGTTAAAACCATTGTGACAGAGTGGATCAGAGTGTGTAAACGATCCATTGATCATCTTTGAACCTTTGTGTTCGCAATCATTTTTAATACAAGCTTTTACTTTTCATCGCACTTTACAGTTTTCCTTTACTTTTTTATTCTCTTGAAAGGTTTGCAAACGTATCCCTTCCTAGCCGTGGATAACATCCGATCACCTCCAAAGTTAATTCTGTGAAAGTCGGTTGGCGATCTTAAGATCGAATCCTGCCTCACTGTTGACTCATAGTACTTGAGTTGGTTGTTGAGTGGACTTGGTCGTGGGGGAATTGCACTTGAGAATTGCTTTTACATTATTGCCATTTAATTTCCAGCATTTACCTTACCTGCAAACCACTTTTTAATTGATCCCTTCACTGAATTAAGTTCACGAAGTTATTAATCATTATTACGGATAATTCTCTGCGGTTCGATATCTTTTATTATTACCAACGAAGGTAGTACACTTGCTGCATTGCGATCTCGTTCGGTCAAGTGCATCAGTGACACTCAGCTCATTCACATCCTTTTTCTTGTCAGCGCGTGCAACTACTAGTTAATCTCTCCGATCGAAAGTGGATCGAAGTTAGGACGCGTCACTCAGATTTTTAAAAAGAGTTCACTCCTCGTTCTCGTCCTTCGTCACCACGGACCCTCCACATGAGGAGTCCATCATCTGACGATGTTGGGGCAGGAGGCCAAAATAGAAGCTTTGTACAAGCTGCCACTTGGGTATGGCATGGTGAGGGCATTTGCGCAAGAGGTCACCAAATCTCTCCCAAGCTTCGA